>SZWC01022930.1:0-14060 GCA_023375785.1 Penium margaritaceum
CACACACACACACACACACACACACACACACACACACACACACACACACACACATACACACACACACACACACACACACACGTCGTGCCCCAGCCGCGTTCCCGGACGCAGATGGTGTCCGGAGAGCCCTCTTGGACTGCAGCCGTGGCTCTGCCGCAGGACCCTCTGGCCTTACCCTTAACCACCTCCGCCAGGCGGTGGTTGGGGATGAGCACCTCACCAGACTATTCGCCCATCTGCTGGCGTCCATCTGCCGCGGCCAGCTTCACCCGACTGCCCGACACTTCCTGGCGGCCAGCAAGCTCATCGCCTTCACCAAGCCGGATGGAGGTGTGCGTCCGATTGCAGTCGGAGAGGCCATTTGGCGCCTGGTGGCGCGCTGGATCGTGTCGACGGGGCGCCAGGAGATGCAGCAGGCGCTCGCCCCGTTGCAGCAGGGTGTGGGAGCACCGAAGGGCATGGACACCATTGTGCACACCATTTCCGAGCAGCTGAGTCTCTGTCCGGACTGGGGTATTCTCAGCATCGACGTCCGCAACGCTTTCAACTCCATGGAACGTGCGGCGCTGTTGGAGGCGGTCCAACAACGGGGATTTGAGCACCTCGTCCCGGCCCTGGCCTTGGTGTATGCTGAGCCATCGGACCTCTACTACCAGGGCGGGACGCAGCCGTGCATCGTGCGCTCAGAGCGGGGCGTCCGTCAGGGAGACCCTCTCGGCCCATTCCTGTATGCCTTGGCGCAGCAGTCCGCCCTACAGGCCGCCCAGGACGCCATGGGTGGAGTTGGCAGGGTCTTTGCGTATCTGAATGACACGTATCTGCTGGGCCCGGCGTCCCTCTTGGAGACAGGGTTTGGAGCCCTCCGGCGGGGCTTGGCAGCGATAGGGTTGGAGGTCCAGCCCCAGAAGTGCGAGCTCTTCCTGCCGGCCGGCGATGTGGTTCCAGCTGGCTTGTCCTCAGTTCGGCGAGTGATGGAGGGGATGGGGGTCCTTGGCGCACCCATTGGCACGGCGGAGTTCTGCAGGACCCGGCTGGACACGGCGGTGCAGCAGGTGGAGGCCACGCTTGACACGCTCGTTGATCTTCCTGATGCGCAGGCGGCCTTCAGCATCCTCCAGGAGTGCGTCACGCAGCGCCTCCAGCATCTTACCCGCCTCACCCCTCCCTCTCCCTGGTGGATCCATCGCCTCCAGTCCTTCGACGACCGCGTCGGCCTCTGCCTCCGCAGATTGCTCCGCCTGGACGGGGTCCATACGCACCGGGAGGGGCGGGCGGTCCTCCATGCAGAGCGTCAGGCGCGTCTTCCGGTCCGCCTCGGCGGGCTCGGGGTTATGCCGGTGGCGGACCTGGGCCCGCTGTCCTTCCTGTGCAGCCGTCTGTAGTCCTGGTACGCTGTTCTGCGCCTGCTCTGTCTGCCTGGCCTTCCCCAGCACCCGCGCCACCAGTCGCCGACGCAGCAGCAGCAGCAGCGAGGGGCCCCACGCGGGGGACCATGGGGTACGCGGGCCTTTGCAGACCTCCGGGAGGAGGTGCTTCAGCGCTACCCGGAGCCCCTCCGAGCAGAGGTCCCCGGCCTTGCAGAGTGCGAGCAGGGTAGCCCCCACCGTCTTTTCCAGGACTTGAGCTCCAGGCTCCACGATTGGCGCTTGGACGAGCTCCGTGCGGCGGTCGAAACAGATTTGAGACCTCTTGAGGCGCACCCACAGCTCCAGCGTCTGGCAGCAGTGTAGGGCGAGCACAGTGGAGACTGGCTACTGGCGCACCCCCGCTCCGTTGCCGACCGCCTCTACATGGCGCCGGAGGACTGGCGCGTTGCCTGCCGCTTCCGTCTTGGATTGCCCATCGCGCACCTCCGCCACACGCCGACTTGCTCCTGTCCGGCTGCGGTGCGCCTCCACCCATGTGCACCGCAGCACGCCCTGCGGTGTCCGTGGGGTGGGGGGCCCAAGGCCGTCCACGATGCGGTCGTTCGTGAGCTCGCGGCGATTATGCGAGAGAGCGGCATGGGTGGCGTTCGGGAGGAGCCGGAGGAGATCATACCTGGGGGCCGGCCNGCCTCTACATGGCGCCGGAGGACTGGCGCGTTGCCTGCCGCTTCCGTCTTGGATTGCCCATCGCGCACCTCCGCCACACGCCGACTTGCTCCTGTCCGGCTGCGGTGCGCCTCCACCCATGTGCACCGCAGCACGCCCTGTGGTGTCCGTGGGGTGGGGGGCCCAAGGCCGTCCACGATGCGGTTGTTCGTGAGCTCGTGGCGATTATGCGAGAGAGCGGCATGGGTGGCGTTCGGGAGGAGCCGGAGGAGATCATACCTGGGGGCCGGCCGGACATCACCTGCCTTGACGCGGCCACGGGTCATCTGTTGGCACTTGACGTGGTCATCGCCGACCCCCAGCGCCCCTCCCTGGGACTTTGCGTCTCGCACGCGCCCGGGAGTTGCCCTTCAGGACGCGATCCGGGTGAAGGAGGCGAAGAACGCGCAGTGGCGCAGACAGGCGGTCCGGGACCAGATCGACTTCATCTTCCCCGCCATGGAGACCCTCGGCGCCACCTCGAGCGGCTTGGGCGCGGTTTTGCGCAGGGCTACGACAGCTTCGGAGAGACGTCTCGCCCGACATGGCGGCTCCGAGGGCACGGCGCGGCCACTTCGAGCGCTGCTTAGCCAGCGCCTGGCGGTTGCCCTCCAGCTGGCCCAGGCCCAGCATTTCCGTCGACGTGCAGCAGAGTGGGCAGCAGACGCCGCTCTGGAGGAGGATGTTGACCGAGCTCAGAGAGCTCTCCTCCGCCGGGAGGAGGGTCCAGCAGAGGCGGACCTCGCTTTTGTGGGACGCGAGTAGTTGTGCATTGTGCAGTTGTGTTCAGTAATGCAGGCTGTCAGTGCATTTCCTTTCCTTGTACAAACCTGCCTGGAACCAGAGTCTGGTCCACGCTAGCACCTTGTACCATTCTTTCCGTTCATGAATGAGATTACACACACACACACACACACACACACGCGCACACACACACACACACACACACACGCGCACACACACACACACACACACACACGCGCACACACACACACACACACACACACGCGCACACACACACACACACACACACACGCGCACACACACACACACACACACACACGCGCACACACACACACACACACACACACGCGCACACACACACACACACACACACACGCGCACACACACACACACACACACACACGCGCACACACACACACACACACACACACGCGCACACACACACACACACACACACACGCGCACACACACACACACACACACACACGCGCACACACACACACACACACACACACGCGCACACACACACACACACACACACACGCGCACACACACACACACACACACACACGCGCACACACACACACACACACACACACGCGCACACACACACACACACACACACACGCGCACACACACACACACACACACACACGCGCACACACACACACACACACACACACGCGCACACACACACACACACACACACACGCGCACACACACACACACACACACACACGCGCACACACACACACACACACACACACGCGCACACACACACACACACACACACACGCGCACACACACACACACACACACACACGCGCACACACACACACACACACACACACGCGCACACACACACACACACACACACACGCGCACACACACACACACACACACACACGCGCACACACACACACACACACACACACGCGCACACACACACACACACACACACACGCGCACACACACACACACACACACACACGCGCACACACACACACACACACACACACGCGCACACACACACACACACACACACACGCGCACACACACACACACACACACACACGCGCACACACACACACACACACACACACGCGCACACACACACACACACACACACACGCGCACACACACACACACACACACACACGCGCACACACACACACACACACACACACGCGCACACACACACACACACACACACACGCGCACACACACACACACACACACACACGCGCACACACACACACACACACACACACGCGCACACACACACACACACACACACACGCGCACACACACACACACACACACACACGCGCACACACACACACACACACACACACGCGCACACACACACACACACACACACACGCGCACACACACACACACACACACACACGCGCACACACACACACACACACACACACGCGCACACACACACACACACACACACACGCGCACACACACACACACACACACACACGCGCACACACACACACACACACACACACGCGCACACACACACACACACACACACACGCGCACACACACACACACACACACACACGCGCACACACACACACACACACACACACGCGCACACACACACACACACACACACACGCGCACACACACACACACACACACACACGCGCACACACACACACACACACACACACGCGCACACACACACACACACACACACACGCGCACACACACACACACACACACACACGCGCACACACACACACACACACACACACGCGCACACACACACACACACACACACACGCGCACACACACACACACACACACACACGCGCACACACACACACACACACACACACGCGCACACACACACACACACACACACACGCGCACACACACACACACACACACACACGCGCACACACACACACACACACACACACGCGCACACACACACACACACACACACACGCGCACACACACACACACACACACACACGCGCACACACACACACACACACACACACGCGCACACACACACACACACACACACACGCGCACACACACACACACACACACACACGCGCACACACACACACACACACACACACGCGCACACACACACACACACACACACACGCGCACACACACACACACACACACACACGCGCACACACACACACACACACACACACGCGCACACACACACACACACACACACACGCGCACACACACACACACACACACACACGCGCACACACACACACACACACACACACGCGCACACACACACACACACACACACACGCGCACACACACACACACACACACACACGCGCACACACACACACACACACACACACGCGCACACACACACACACACACACACACGCGCACACACACACACACACACACACACGCGCACACACACACACACACACACACACGCGCACACACACACACACACACACACACGCGCACACACACACACACACACACACACGCGCACACACACACACACACACACACACGCGCACACACACACACACACACACACACGCGCACACACACACACACACACACACACGCGCACACACACACACACACACACACACGCGCACACACACACACACACACACACACGCGCACACACACACACACACACACACACGCGCACACACACACACACACACACACACGCGCACACACACACACACACACACACACGCGCACACACACACACACACACACACACGCGCACACACACACACACACACACACACGCGCACACACACACACACACACACACACGCGCACACACACACACACACACACACACGCGCACACACACACACACACACACACACGCGCACACACACACACACACACACACACGCGCACACACACACACACACACACACACGCGCACACACACACACACACACACACACGCGCACACACACACACACACACACACACGCGCACACACACACACACACACACACACGCGCACACACACACACACACACACACACGCGCACACACACACACACACACACACACGCGCACACACACACACACACACACACACGCGCACACACACACACACACACACACACGCGCACACACACACACACACACACACACGCGCACACACACACACACACACACACACGCGCACACACACACACACACACACACACGCGCACACACACACACACACACACACACGCGCACACACACACACACACACACACACGCGCACACACACACACACACACACACACGCGCACACACACACACACACACACACACACACACACACACACACACACACACACACACACACACACACACACACACACACACACACACACACACACACACACACACACACACACACACTTACATACACACATACACACACTAGGATCATTCATACAAGGAGCAAGATCATTTATTGAATCATTACTGCTATGTACCATTTGCACCATACAACCGTGCTTTGACACCCCTAGTTCTCCCATACGTACCACACCTCCATATTGACACACCACATGCCTCCACATCCTCCACATGTGCCACACACCCATGCTCATACACCCACATAATCCAAAATCCCCCAGATTTCAAACATGCCGGACAAAGAAGGACACCGAAGCCGACAGTTCAATATCGCAACAAGCTATATGCCTGCTACAAATTCATCAAGTATTTCTCATGTTGCTATTGCTACTTGTTTTTCTGCTATTTTGGCTTTTGATACTGCTTTTGTTGTCTCTATTGCTGCTAAAGCTTCTGTTTTTTCTCATGCTGATGTTGTTGATGTTGTTTCCCCTATTCTTGATTTTGCTCCTGCTGCTCCTGTTCCTTCTACTTCTCCAGTAAAGGCTACTAGTTCTAATGATACTGCTGGTTCTATCACTACTATTCTGCTGTTTCTCCAACTAATCTTTCTATTGTTACAGCTAATGATGCTAAGATTTGCGCTTGGTGAAGTGGTGTTGAGATCTGTGCTTGCTCTTACAACAAGAAATAGCACTGTTGCTGCTACTGTTGTTGTAGCTGATGCTGTTAGTTGAGTGCCAGATAGATTTAGAGTCTATGAGCCTCGTGGCTTAATAATCTGAGAGGCTGTGAGCCTGAAAGCTTGAGCGCCTGAAAGCATGAGATCCTGAGAGTATGACAGCCCAAGAGCTTGAGAGCCTGATAGCATGAGAGCTTGAGTGTTTGAGTGCTTGATAAAAAAATTGTGAGGAATTCATGCTAATTCAGTCGTTGATGGTAGTGTATAGGGTAGTCCATTCAAGAATACCTTCATGAAATTCTTGAAGGGGTAATCAGCAGTGTAAACACCTCTTGTACAGCTACAAACTCCACTAGTGTTGAGATTGATAAGGCCGTTAAGACTGTTGAGTTTGTGACCACAATCTCGTCCTTTTCTCAATGGTTGAAAATAGACTAGCCACGCGTGTGCTCCTTGCCGCAAGTATGTTCTTTCCAAGTCTAAAGATGTGTGTTTTGTGCATCTTTGTGCAGTGCTTGCTGCAACTTCCTCTGCTCCTTCCACCTCTGTTGCAACTGTAACCGCCAAATTGCTACGGGTTGCTCAGTAAAAGGAAGATTTTTTCTTCTACCATTAATGTCGAAATAGAATGATCCACTAGTACTTTCAGAGGATTGTGCTAATTAGGCGATTGCATCCAATGATGATGTTACGATTGTTCATTGGAAAACATATCTAGAGCACTATGTCTTGTAGTTCTTTCATTTTTATTCAAAGTGATTTGTGAAGTTTAGGGATTTGTGATTTTCAATCAATTGTTTCTTCCTTCCAAGGTCCCTGGTTCATTTGGCTAAACCAACTTGTGAACTATGTTATTGCTGATGAAACTGTAATAGGCTCCCTAATTCAATTACACTGGTACAGTTTTGTGACTATCACAAACCCTTTGTTGCACCCATACCAGTGCATCCAGTTAGTCATCCTTGTGCTCTTTGTAAAACTGTGAAATTTCATAAGTATTTGTTTGTAATTTTGCGAGCCATTCAGATGGGTTACTGGTCAGCACAGTTTTGTTTCATTGGACAAGAGCTTTGCCGTCTAAACCTACCCTCCACCGTTTGCCAAACACTTTAACTTTGTCCATGGCATCCTCCATTTTTGGTGTCTTGTTGATGCTTATGAGCAATGCACAAGATATGGTCCTTCTTTCTGTACATCCAAAAGAGCCATTGATTCCATCATAGTGGATGTTTCCACTGATTGTGACATCCTTATGCCAAAAAAAAAATCATGGCTTTGGGATTGTAAGTCATTGGATTCTTGGATCCGAGCATTTTTATCAATGTTTTTAACTTGAGGCGATATTACTATCATTCACTGGAAGTTGTCATGGATGCCATAATTTGCAATTTTTCACACAATTCTGTATTTTATGTTGTTTTTGTAGTGAAGAATGAGTTTCTTAGGGGTAATACTGCGTCCAAAGATATTCTAACTGAAATGATGCATGTACATCGTTATGCTATACTGTTTACAAAGTCGTTACAGCTTGTACCTTGTTTCATAATTCATCTTTACCATTAAAGAAAACACGAAGCTTGTTTCCACCCTTCAGTTGCGATCAGCGAGTTCTACCACACCGGATTGACCCGCTCGATAGGTAGTATGGCTACGATTGAAGATGTGAGTCATTGATCTAGCTCCACCATTATCCCACTGCTGTTGCATGTATTTTACACCAGAAAACCAACTTAAGTGAATAGTGTGGTCACGAGGTTGATTTTCTACTTGTCTTCATTGACCCCAACAGCGTGGTAAACTTCCAAACATGTCCACCAGATCCACACGATCAGTCTCTTTGGATTTGTAAGATCAGACATTTTGGGATGCACTGGTCGGATTTGCCATTCATTTGGGAGTTAGGTTTTCCTTGCTGTGAGCATAATCTCACGCACCTATGAGTTATGAAGCTCCTCCACTATCTTGTGGAGTTACTGGAGTGAATGGTTTTTTAGGCTCTTCAGATAAAAGAAATGTTCTGCACATGTCAAGCTGATTTTCTCTTGTTGTCTCATGCCCAATTCTCTTGCTCCATGCATCACTCTGGTGGGCAACAGTGATGGAGATTGATTCACACAGCCCGATGGGTCTGTCACTGGGTTGGCCGTTGAAGTCATTGCTCCCTTGCCATTTTTTGGGTAGCCTATCGCCACAACTGCAAGAACCACTTGGAGATTCTTATAGATCACTTGCTTTTGTTCCTCCATCTCCAAAGCCTATGCCAGGTTACTTCTTCACATCACTAGACGTGATCACTCTGACTCAGTTGTCACTTGACTTATGCAAGGTTGTTGTGTAGGAGTGAAGTTGTCGGCTACTTATCCAGCACCACTGTGCTCCAATGTCAGGTGTTATGTGGTGCAAAACATAAATGGTAGAAAGGTTGACTTTGCGGAGAAAAATGTGATTAGGGAAAATGAGACACTTGATTAAAGTGTACTTGGTAAGTGTAAGCGTAAGTGTACTTGGTTGGCAAGCTTAAAAACCGTGAAGAGCATGTATAAAACTGCAAAAACCAAAAAAAAAGTCATGCTTTTGGGCTTGCGTGATTGTGTAATTTGGCACGTGTGATGCTGCATCGTGAGTGGCTTATTAAAAAATACAACAAACATTAGGAGGTTTTGAGAATGTCGAGTTGAATCTTTATAAAAGGTCTAGCATTTTCTAGAAGTTGGACGACCGGTACAAAATCATAGATACATACGCAAGTATTTTGTGGTCCATGGTGCAAAGTGGTAAAACCTCTGAGAATTTTTTAGAATGAAACAATATAGGTCGGGCCACCCGGCCCAAATTTACACAAGATATTGGCATGAATAGCTGAAAATTGATGTGTTGTGCTTTAAAAAAAAAATAAAAAGGAAAATATTTCCCACTCGTATAGTTAAGAGACGAGTGTATCTCAAGGACATAGAATGACCTTCCTCACTGTAGCCGGGTATGGAAGGTTCCCTCTCAACAAAGGCATAGTTCAGCTTCCCAAAAAAAAATGCATGCATGAAATATAATTGGTCAATTTCAACCACTTCTTACTTCATTGGTAGATGGTGTGCTTTCCGAGTCTGGTGCACTGTCCCACAAAGTGGCCTTGATCCATGTATCATTTCATCGTGGAAAACAAGGCCTGATCCAGACTCTTCAGGGTCCGGTGTGGCTGTGGATGCGCATGTAACATATAAAGGTTGGTATTAGGTTAGTGTGCAGCAAAACATTCTTAAAATTATCAGTAAAGGGTCAGTATTCATGCTCAAAATCTGGTTGCAATAGGTCAATTCATTGTCAATGTCTCACAACATGGAAAAGCCGGCGGCTGAACTAAAGCAACCACTGCATACTTACCGTAGGCAGTTTTTTTTAGGATCATTGAGGTAAACTCATTGTGATTGGTTCTCAGGATAAGCCTATGTCGTGCGACATGCAGTAGGCGATCCACAATTTTGTCTTTTTCCGTTCACTACACACTTTTGTACAGACCAATAACACCACTGTTGACAAGTCGATTTCTTTAGACAAAGGGCTGGATATGTCCAATTTTACTTTCAATTTTTTTCTTTCAATGGCAGCGACCATTTGATTGATGTCATCACAACAACAAGACACGTATGCGTGCACTTAAACCTTGCTACCCATCTTTTGCAACACAGAACCAAAGGTTCAACAAATAAAGGATACGGAAAACAACCAATTGAAGGGACCTGGTGCAACTCCAAAATTTGATTCTCATTGGTTAGTAACCGCCGCCACACCCAACAACGTAGTGTGAAAGGGGGTCAATTCCTACAAACATGGAGGCCTTTTTTTTACGGCAGGATGTCTGGGGATCTCTACGGAAGAATGTGCGGTTGACATATCTTGGCGCGTTTCTTTCTGCATAGGACCATGACGAGTCTGGATCACGTTCATATCCTCATTATAGAAGTATGTGGAACGAAGTTTCATCAAAGCCAATTTCGCATAGAACAGCCTTGGCCAACCATAGGAAGTCCAGTGAAAAGAGACAACACATTTCTTAATAGCCATGAATATGGCACACATCTGAGGCTCGAATACATCTTTTAATCCCGCACACTTGAAAAGCGGTACGTGAGATCTTGAACCGTCACAATTGTGTCATTCTTCTTAGCAAAACGTGCAAGAGGAATCGGTTTTAAGATGTTGAATAGAATTTCACTTGCATTAATTCTATGTTCACACGGAAAGCCTCCCAACGTCTGGGAGCCTAGAAAGTCAGCATCTGGGGGTTTCCTTTCAGAAGCATAACGTCTCGATGTTCGTGCATAAGAAATCACCAGAATATTGGTTTCAAGGATAGAAAGGGAGAGATGCATTGCTCAATGCAAAGATTGGGTGCATTTTATTTTACCTTTGAAGTTTGAAATTTTCCATCAAATTGGAAACATGTCGACCAACTTGTGCCTCGTTCGTGGCTTGAGTCACGAGGTCATGTATTGTGGAAAGCAAGGCGGCCCAGAGGCCGCCTTGCCTTCCACAATACATGACCTTCAAATCAGGAAACGTTTTCTGGTGATGTCGGGAAAACGAAGTTGTTGTATGCCTTTCCAAGTACAGGTGTGGAGCTGATTAGAACCTAGGGCACGTTGGCATAAAGAGTGAATGGCATATTCAAGTGGTGATTCTAGGTGTAGTGTGGATTAGCTTATCCACATGGCTTGAACGAGTCCTAGGATCGTGGGTGGTTGGACGGGATGGGTTGAGGGTCAATCCTCAATCTATCATCATGGTTTTGGCCCAGTGGGCCAAAACCTTCTCCTCCAGTTTGTTACATTTATGTGAAAGTGTCAGGGTCTGAGTCCCTTTGTGGACGTTGAGGCGGGTCCAGTCCTAGGTGGGAGGACTGTAGCACGGGCCGACCTCTCCGCATGCCCTGAACAGATTCTAGACATGTAGGCGGTTGGACAGGATGGGTTGAGGGTCAACCCGGTTTTGGCCCAGTGGGCCAAGCTTCACGTCCAGTTAATTACACTATGGCATCAATAGAATCAAGATCAAGGTCTGTAAAAGGCATGCGTTGGATCATGGCCTGTACAGCCACAAGCCTGTTGTTTGCAGTAGCTCCTTGGTTCTTTCATTGAGCAAAGCCTTCTCATCAATGTTTCACAAAGTGTTGACCCCTCGCAAAGCCTTTAGCTTAATATATGTGTTGTGTTCATCCCTCTCTCTCTCTCTCTCTCTCTTGAATTTCCTGCATGAGTGTTTCCTGCCATGCCAAACTTTGTCAAGTCTCCGGGGGAGAACAAGAGATTTGATGTTTTTTTTTTTAAGAACGGGTTAGCAAGAGCTCACAGACATTAGCGACTGCGCCAAACCCAATCTGTAAAATCATTCGAAGAACCAAAGTGTTCCCACTGCTTTTGGCTGATTAAAGCCTAAGGTCTGCCTACGTGGAATCTCTCCCAACATGTGAATAACTTTTTAAGTGTGGAAAAACAAAGAAGCAAGCTGAATGCTTGGGGTTGATATGTCCATATGAAAGCCAAGTCAGAAACTGTGTTTGATAAACCTATTGATGCATCGACAGTTTTGGACTGATTTGGAAATGACCGGATCACAAAACATTTAGCTCAAACTGGTGCACTGAGAACAACTTGTTTGGCGCAACACGGATAAATGGCATTCAGCAGATGGCTGTTGTGTTTTGATAGCCCTCAACAGCCACAAAATTGGGATAAACTCCCGTCTATATTTTTGCAGAATTTTTGGGGAAACTGCAGATTTAGGAGTGCTGTCTTGCTGATTCAAGTCCATACCCTCCTGTTTACAACAGAAAAGGAAGTAAAAGAGTGTGTGTTTGTGACTGTGAGTGTGACACAAACTCACACTCACACTCACACTCACACTCACACTCACACTCACACTCACACTTACACTCGCGCGCACGCGCACGCGCGCACGCACACACACACACACACACACACACACACACACACACACACACACACATACATACACACACTCATACTCACACTCACACTTACACTCTCACACTCCAACTCTCACACTCTCACTCTCACACTCACTCTCACACTCTCACAAACAACTCTAGAATCAAAATCAGAATCAGTGTGCTAGTTCTGGGCCTGGACCAAGTGCCGTGTACTCCAACCACTTTTTTATATAGTATCGTCAAACTTCTGTATGTACCACCCACAAAAATGTATTCATGCAGGTTTAGTAAGGCGCTGACTACAGCCTATACTATCCATAGTTGCGCTTATCCTATCCATTTCAAAAAGCTCCACAATATTCTGATAAACCTGCACTTAACGTTGCAGAATCAAACGCGGGTCTCCAGTGTCAGTGGCCCGGGAGCGCACGTGCGAATCGCACCCATTGCTTGTGGAGCTCCTAGCTGATGGCCTAGAGAACCATTGGTTTACTTTGCATATGATTTGCACACGTGTAAAGAGAATGTTTGTAATGGAATTGACAGTAATCTTCTAGTGCAAAATGACCAATGAGCTCTGTTGCATTTGTCAGAAGGGGAAAAAAAAAATGGAGTTCTTATGGCAGTTTTTCGTGAAGGGGCGAAGCGCAATGGTCTCCACGACAAGAATCATGGCTTAAATGGCAAGATACAGTCGATTTGGAAGGACACTGCACCATACCTGATTTCTGTCAGGTTTTGTCAGCCGAACCAATATAGCGTTGGAAATCATCAGCCAAACCTGTTACCACTCAATACAATGTACAAAAAAGAGAATTGGGGAATACGACAAAGATTTCGGCAATTTTGTACTGTGTCTGACGTGCCACGTGTTGATGCCTGCCCTTTGAAAAGTGGTGAAGTAACATATGCCTCCTTCAACATGAGGGTTTCAAACAAGGCATCACTGCAATTCTTTTCAAAACCAATGAATAAGTCCAAACATGGGGGAAAGCAAAGGTGTCTTTCCATGATTCTGTTATCGAATATGCTAAGAACAAAGCAACCTGTTGCCGGCACACCCTAGCGCACCTTAATAACAGAGCAGCTCACCTCCGACAATTTGTACACGCTCAGCCCATCAAACAAGAGTGGAAATTCCGCCTTACATATGTCACCCCACAGTGGAAATCATACTGGAACGATGACCAAGGTAAAACCCTCCTTGAAGCAATAGTCCCCATCCATAGAGGATCGACCAACCCATGAAAGTTCTCAAATCCCTAGCACAACG
>SZWC01022930.1:18257-41609 GCA_023375785.1 Penium margaritaceum
CCTCCCTTCTTGAATGCCTAGAAAAACCCTACATTTCCAGATTTCCCACCTTACCACCAATTTCTTCTCCAGGCACTTCTGCAGCTGAAGGGTCCAAAGGAGCCTTTCCATCTTGCAGTTTTTCCCGGTCATAAAGCCCTCCCCCCACACATCTAATTTACCTATTTCTTTAGCCAAAAAATCCATGTTATTGCTCTACCCTATTCTATCCACTTGCTTTGCATCTCTAGACTGACCCTGAGCGGACCCCCATGCCTACCCACTTACTCCATCCTGTCCAATGGATGGGCGTTTCCCGCCCATCAATTGATTGCAATAAATCTGCCAACTGAGTCCGTTTAACCTAAGTTAGCATGATAACCTAGGGTAAGTTAGATATTTTTGCCCATTCTCCTATTGCACAGGTGATGGTTCTTGAGCCCGATTTCTAACCACACGTTCTTGATGGACTTTGCCCGTCAACTGGTGGTATTACTCCTGCGTTTCCCATCATAACCTTGATGGAGTAAAGGAGGGGTGGATTTTACAAGCTACTCTTGATGTGTTCCAAAAAAACAAGAGCCGTGTGTTGCACGCAAAGTGTGCATAGTGTTACATGTAACAGTGTAAAGATATCTTTCATGCGAACCTCAAAATGGACTTTAAGTGATGACTTCCATAACCTTAAAAAATCTTTCAAGATGATAAAATAACCACATTACTTCCTCATAAATGCGAATTCATTAAATACTTCCTATGTAGTTTAAAGAAGTCTATTTTGCAATTTCCATGTCAATTTGCCTTGAATGGAGGTGTACGAACATGGTTTTTGTTTTTCTCAAAACAATGCACATCCATGTTTCCCTGTCCCCCTCAAACTGCGGCACATCAATGTGCACCGCGGCACATCATTGTGGTCTAAAGCCACATTGGCCACCTCGGCCCAGCGGAAAAGGGGGGGTGGGGGGGGGAGGACAGGCATTGTTGTACTTGTACAAAAAATGTAGTTGTCAACATTTTGTTGACACAAAACAGCTTTTTCACACCTGTCTTTTTCCATACTATAATCTGTCAGTCTGAGCATGGAGTAGTGAATGCACTAAGGGTTGAAATCAGATCATTCTAAGTATGATGAAGAGCAAAGTTTTACAATTTATGCACTGGTTCATGCTGAACAGGTCCACAAGAAGATATAGGATGTGAAGAGTTTAAATGTCATATTGCAACAGGGATTGTTCAATCACAGGATCACATAAAAGGCTGTTTCAGCCACAAACCTGACCCCTTCCCTCAGAGTCCAACGCCCCACATTCCCCCACTTCTTTCCCACTAGCACCCACCATGCCTCAGCCTCTTCCCTGCTTTCTTGCTACTCTCAGCCACAGCAACAACTTTCGAGCTAGCAGCAGCTGCCTTCTTCTTTGCCTTTCTGGACTGAGCAACAGATGATTTTGCAGCTCCAGCAGTAGCACGAGCTGCAGATCCAGCACCTGCAGCATCCCCTGCAGCAATTCCAATGGCAGAGCTAGCAACTGCCGAACTGCACAATGCAGGCCTAGAATTGCTAGCAATGGCAGTTACGCCTGAAGTTCCGGTAACAGAAGAAGTGCCTGCACCATCTGCACCTGCATCTACATCTGCATCATCAGCTGCTGAAGTGCTAGCACCNTCCTACTCCTCCATCTCATCGCTCTCCTCTTCACCCTCTGCAGCCTCCTCCTCCTCCTCAACATCTTCCACCAGCTCTCCATTGTCCTCCGAGTCTGAATCATCCTTGGCCATCCATTCAGACTTGCAGTGGCGGACACGGGCCTTGTACAAGCGGCAGAGGCGCAAGTTGCACCGGACCAGCATCTCCAGAGTCCGGATGCTGAGCCTGTTACGCCGAGCTGTGTGAATGAGATCATGTGTAGAAAATGCATGCTCACACTCGGAGGAGGCGCACAGCTCCGGCAGAAGCTTCATGGCCAGCTCGCGCAAGGTGGGCAAATGAGCAAGGTGGAGCAAAGCCCACTCGTATTTTGGCAAATTTCTAGCCACCACCCTCCCCACAGCCACGCGTGCCTTGTCACTAAGGTGTTTTGTCGTCAGTAGAAAGACATCCACAGTGACACGTCCAAGCTGGAAAGCCTCCAATTCAGACAGCAGAGCTGCTTGCTTGGCCTCGGGCACCAGGCAGTCAATGGCGGCAGCCCATGCCTGCACCATGCTGACATCACCACCAAGATCATTCCCGTAATGCGTGGGATGCACACGTCGTGCCGCAGCATATAGAAGAAAACTCATGTCATTGGTCCAGCGGCTTTTCAGCCGCTCCATGGCATGCATCACATGACCCGCAGCCACCTTAGCAGGTTTTTTGCCCCGCGGCTTCCCCAGTGCCTTGAGCTCAGTAGTGCAGTCGCGCAATGCCTCATAGATTTCCCCCGCCTGCCAACCAGGCTTGTCAGCAATGCGCAGAACAATCACAAAGGGGTTCAGCAGGTCACGGAGCTGACACACTTGAAGCCAAAAGACACGCTGACGGATGATGCTATGCACAACTTTCTTTCTATCTCGGAACAGACTGTCCCTTTGCTTCCCCATTTCCTTCCAAGCAGCATGATTGACCAACTTGAGGAGGAACGGCCTCATGTCAATGAGGCGTTGTGGCATTGTGTTTCCTGATGCAAATCGAGTCTCACAGCATGGCAAAAGGACGCAACCACCACTCTGCTACTTCAACAATGTGCGAGGCATGCCATTGTTGCAAAAAAAGGAAACAACTTTCTCAGCCCTTGACACCACAAAGGCACCCCATTCAGTTTTCACACGTCCTTCATGTACAGGTCTACGTTGTGTGGACAAAAACCCTGCCACAAGCCCTCTTGTTGACGGCCGCATTATCACACACAAAGCTCACCACATGGCGCCCCCCAACCTCATTGATGCTGTCCTCTATCATCATGGTGACGTGGGAGGAGATTCGTGTCAGAAAACGGCCCCCGGGTGGAGGCAGTTCCAATGTGGCCCGACGGATCTACTGTGCTCACGGCTGTGTTTTGTGCGAGTGGTTCTGAGTCTAAGCGTGAGCTTTTTGGTCGCCTCACGCTATGTTTCTGGGAGTCGAAGGCATTTGCGAGACAGTCACTTTTGCGAAGGGAATAACGCGATTTTGAATTAGTTTTTGAACATGGACATGATCTAAACATTTGTAGGGCTCGTCATGAGCTCTCCAATGCACCAAACTGTGCGCAATTCGGATAACCGTAGCTCCCGCTACGTCAGTCAAAGCGCAGCACCCCAAACCAGCCGCTCACTCGACGGCGCGCACCACGTCGTCCGCCGAGGCGCCTTCATACATCAAGGACCCATCAAAACGCCATTCCGGAGGCGCAGATGCCCCTATGCGTAGTGGCGGCGCCCCTCGCGCCTTTGGGGTCTATTTCGATGAGTTAATCATCGAGTTTGGTGATGGGGATTGATGTGGGTCGAAACATGTTCGTGGACTTCCAGTCGGAGTTTTGACTAAGTCCCCGAGTAACAAACTGTACTACTGAGTTTCGGACTCCGAGCCAGGATTTTGGCCGTCCCTCAGTAACAAACTGCACTCCTGAAATCCGGCGGATCATCCACCGGACGCCTTGGCAGTCCTTCCGGAGCAAAATCCCCAGATGACATTCTGTTACTCGCTCCGGTCAATTATTCATCGGAACCGCGGCCGGCTCCCAGAGCTGTCGCGCACACCCCAACTTTGGAAGCCTATATCTCCCTCGTTACTTGTCCGATTCCAGTGAAACAACCTCCACCAGATTCAGCAACTCGTCAACTTTGAGAGGCAATCCTCTATTTTAGGATCCGAGCAATCCTCAAGTCACCAGATCCATCAAGGAGGATTTTTCTCTCTCTGGCGGCTAGTCGGCGCCTCCCGGTGCCGCACTTGGGCATGCAGAGGGGCAAATCTTCAACAATCCGGACGCTGCCGCTTGCATCACGGGAGAGGATGTGGCAAGTTCCCTTCGTGATTACGGCCATGGCATTGTAGACTGGCCGCTGTTGCTGGTCCACCACTTGTCTACTGCCACAGTTGTACTGTAGATGGCCCACCCCTGCTTCAGTGGAGCATCCTCTGCTTCCAGGCGCTCATCGATCTTGGGCAGGATGTTGTCCGTCACTGTCAGCGGCTAGGGAAGTGGAAGGAGGCGTTGCTTGCGCGAGCCTTGTTGACGACCTTGTTCCAAAATGGCTTGCACGTGAAGGACATGGGCAAGGCTGCGCAGGCCATGAGCTCAACGATGGCGACTTGGAGTTGTGTAATTGCGGCGTTGTCGCAGTGAGGCCAAGCGCAAATTTGGATCATGCCAGCCATCCCATTCACGTTTGCAAGCTAGACACGTTGCTGCTGCTGCTGCATCTGCGTTACAACTGCTGTTGCTGCTGCTGTCGCTGATCACGCAGGTACCTGGCACGCCGAAGCTCATCTTCCTCCTGTTGCGGCAGATCCCCGCCGCCACCACTGTTGACACCAGAGGGCCCTCCAAGGCCATACAAGTTTTCGTCACTGTTGGCTGGTTCTCTGGCTCTCTCCTGCGCCTCCGCACACTGACGCGACACAAAAGGCTGGTGCCATGACACCGACTTGGAAGTTTTGCCCCACAAATCACCCAGTCCGTTGTACAGATCCACGTCCACTGGCTTCCAGTCATTTGGTGAACGTGGAAACCATGGCACGCCAAGGGCATCAGAGGCAAGGGGTGGCACGTGCTTGCATGTCCGAACGTTGCCGTTGTTTTCACTGAAATGGCCCCTTATCCTATTGCACGTGCCGCTGAGGATGATGCCGCAGGACCCGCAGAAAACTCCGGGCCTCCTGGATCAGGATGGGGCGACAGTGGCGGGACAAGGCCAGGGTGAGCATGTCACCATGGAGCCGGCCGGCCGGAAGGGGGTTGAACTCCGGATTCAAAAAGTGCAAAGACGTCACTGCGGACGTTGATGATGAGAGTGTGGATCAACTCCGTCCAGACAACGACATGGTGGTGAGGGCTCTCCTAGGAGCCATGGTGGAGTAGGAGAGGCCGCCTAGGCGGCTCAGGCCTCCCGGCCGTTGCCTAAGTACCAAACCATGACATACAAGAAAAGGAAGCTTTGTTACAGGACTGAGTGTCACAAGCGAGGCTCAACGCCATGGCTCTTTGAGCCCTCTCGCGTCAAGCCCCGCTCGACAGTGACCGAGTGTCACAAAAATGGGAGGGGGAGGGAGAGAATCACAAACCTCGAGGCCAGGTTGGTGAAGGTTTACCAACATTTCACCTTTCAAACTAGAAACACAAAAATGATATTTCTACAATTAATGATATGACATCCAGATATCATCTTATGTGCCATGTGGCACCCTCCGTGGGCCACATAATAACCTGCCTTCCAGCGCATGAGAAGCACGCCAGCATCTTTGGTCAATGCATCCCTGCCTGAACCAGCGAGGTTCTTTGATTGGCTCATGAAAGATTCCTTAGCATGATCAACCCACATCCGCCTCACACGACATGTTATGGGAACATAATGATGTACTGACCTGCATGGGTGTGCCCGCGAGTCTTGAAACGGACACCGGATTCCCCCCACCCCCGCCCCCCCCCCCTCCCCAGCGCGGACTTCGATCCGGACAGTCCGCATCCATGTTTACAATAAAATGGTCAAAACACCACATCGATGCCCCATCGCGGTGGCCCCCGGTGCCGCGGCCGCGGTGGTCCGACCACATCAGCACCCTGGGACAACATGGATGTACATTCATCAATGTGTTATTGAACAGTGTTCATGTATTCTAGGAAAAAAGGAACAATTGGGACTTATAGAAGAATATGTCATTCGTAAAAATAGACATTGAGTGTTTTGCCATGATTTAAGAATCTAAATGTATTGTTTAGAATCAATACACAGGAAATTAGTTTTAGCTCCTAAATCTTCCTAGCCGGATCAGTTGTTTGGCTAGTCCACCCAAACAACTGACATGACTGGCTGGACCCAACATGTAGCGAATTGCATGAGAAGCTTGGCCATGCATTTTGTCCAATTCGTTACACAAAATGTGCCGTCTGTTTTGTCCCAGACTCGCTTCGCTTGTCCGACTCCATGATTTCTGGTTCCTTTCTTTACGGAGGACCCGTATTTGGACACAGATGAATGACCATTTCTATCTCATGTCTTTCAAGCTCCAATGTCCAAGGAGCAACATAAAGAGCGGAAATAGTATTGTCTTATGGAAAGGCTGGGTGATTGTCGATGTGACACAATAAAATTTTTGTTATAGAAAATTACCTAAAATTTACTGTCGAGACAGGTTGTGGCAATCATATCTCATCTGAAACAGTCTCTCAACATTGTTCCGTTACTGACATCCTGAAGTCGCTTCAAGCTTGACACAAGCGCGTGAAACAAAGAGTTGCAATTGAATCCAAACAACCATCTTGATGCAAATCACGTTCACAAATTTTCTACCATCCTTTGCAATGGAAGAAACGAATGAATGTAAATGAATATGAAAATCTTAACTCTTCAAAAAAACAAAAATGTATCTTCAAAAGGTGAGGCAAGCCATGTCAACTCGGACAGGAAAAGACCACCCCGGAGGATGGTCATTCAATTTTGCAGCAATGACTTTCTCCAAACTCATCGGGCATTTCAACGCTAACTCATACACACCCACGTTACGTGGGCATCAGAGCCCAGTTGACTGCTGACATCCCCGTTAATTCTCACTCCCCAATGACACTTCTCACACAGCGCAAGGAGTGGAATCTCAAACGATGAGCAATAGAAGACCTTGTGGTGGTATTGTTTGAACACTACCCGTAGGTCCCCAAACTCCACCACCTCCATGCGCATGCACCCCACTTCTACCTACCCCACCTACAAATCTACTTGCACACTGCTATCCCCTCTCACTTATCTCACACTCTCTCACCACTATGAGGTCGCACCATCTTCCTTCTGGCCGTGAGGACCCTCCGAGAGAAGTTGAGGGAAAAAGGCAAAGGCTTATTGGACCAGCAAGCTACGACATCAACCTCTTGTTGTAGACACAAGGGAGGCACAAGGGGGTGAACCATGAGCACCCAACCATTCATCTGCGAGTGCCAAACTCGTGAAGAATAAAGGATGCACTTGTCCCGAGCTATCCAAGCTGAAAGGAGTAGGGAGAGCCATCACTTGGCCTTTGGTCCTCTGTTTTCAGTTCCATTTTTTTGGTTAGATCTGTAAAGTTATCTACTATCACTCCATGTTACTGAGTTTACGCTGGTGCTATGTTACCATGGCTATTCATAGAAAAATCACTTTTCAGCTTACAATCTTCACTCTAGTTCACTGTTCTTCTCCACCCTGCTAATCTATGACTTGAATCAGACACTTGGTGTTGTCTAACATTACATCTCCTTTCCCGTTTTCCACGGAAAAAAAAAGAAGAGACACGATGAAGGAGGTTTTCATTGGAGCCACCTTCGTCTACGAAGGATCTTGAACGAGGTACACGTAGTCCAATAGTGAATCCTCCACCCAGTTAGAAAACAGAGAGGCAGGAGGGGGTTGAAGAGTGAGACATGCAAAGCGAGGCCTTGCCATGAGGATGGCCGATCTCAGGACTAGACTCTCCACGGTCTTGGGGCGTGCTCCGAGCACCAGCCCCCATTGCTCCAATAAACGCATGCCCTTGGGATCCAAGGAATGTTGCGGGACATTTGCGCCTGACTCCCACCTTGCAAAGTTGTATCGGGATGTGATCAAGGAGGTGCAATGCGATGAAGGAGGTGCAATGCGATGAATCATGACGTACTCGGCCAGCATCATCAAGAGGCGTAAGAGCAACATTTCCCAAGCATGAAAAGCAACGCAAGACTCGTCGCAGTCGCTCCGCAAGGCAATGGAAAAACTTAGCCTCTCACCGTCGAGTTTAATTTCACCAACAAGGTTATGTCTGCCCCAATCACTCGTGCAAACTGTTGAAGATTTGCCCCTCTGCATACCCAAGTGTGTCGCCAGGAGGCGCCGCCAAGCCGCCAGAGAGAGAGAAAAATCCTTGCAGTTGCTTCTAGTGGCTTGAAGATTGCTCGGATCCTAAAATGGTGGATTTATCCTGAAAACTGACGAGTCACTCAATCCGGTGGAAGTTGTTTCACTGGAATCGGACAAGGAACGAGCGAGATATGGGCTTCCAAAATTGGGGTGTGCATGGAGGCTCTGGGAGCCGGCCGCGGTTTGACTGCCGGTAAGTAATAGACAGGAACAAGGAACAAAATTCCATCTGGGGATTTTATTTCGGAAGGCTGCTGAGGCGTCCGGTGGATGATCCGCCGGATGTCAATTGTGCAGTTTGTTGTTGAGGGACTTCGTCCAAATTCTGACTGCAGGTCTACAAACAGGGTTCAAACCGCATGAATCCTCATCACCAAACTCAATGATTAACTCATCGAAAGAGACCCCAAAGGTGCAAGGGGAACCGCAACTACATGTAGGGACATCTATGCCTCCGAAATGGCATTTTGATGGGTCCTTGATGTGTGAGGGAACCTCGGAGGGTGATGTGGTGCGTGCCGCTGACTAAGTAGCTGGTTTGGGATGCTGCACTTCCTTTGATGTTTTGGGAGCTACGATGATCCGAATCACATACGGTTTGGTACGTTGGAGAGCTCATGACTAGCCTTACAAATTCTCAGATGATTTCCAGGCCTAAGACCAATGTAAAATTGTGTTATTCCCTTTGCAAAAGTGACTATATCACAACTGTCTTCCACTCCCAGAAACATAGCGTGAGGTGACAAGACAGCTCACGCATAGAATTAGAACCCACACGCCAAAACAGAGAAAGCCATGAACACCAAGGGCAGACCCGTCGGGGCATGTTGGAACTGCCTCCACCCGGGGGTCATTTTCTGGCACAAACAACTAGATGTTGCATGGGAATGAGTCGCCCGATGAGCCAACAGATCGCGTTATCGTTTAAGCAAATCCCAAAGCCAACCACAAGCTGGCCAAACATGACAAAGCCAGCAAGGACAGTGAGGTAGGCAAGTCCATGCCAAAGGAACGTAACACAGGTCCTAATGCCGTGGAACGCACATTCGACAATGTGGGCAACGAGGGCCATACCCTTGTTTTGGTGGGAGTGGAAAAATCCCGACCTGTGAGCCTGCCCATTTTGGTAGCAGTGCAATGTACGCTCAATAGCACTGCACGTTGCCTGAAAATCGACAAACAGCTTGACTACTTCCGCGTCCACCTCCCCTCAGAGGATTTCATGCTGACCATGACCGTCATGGGTGCTCTTGCATACGATGGCGATATGGTATGCATTACGCTTTGTGAATGGTCGTTCATGGTACAGCGGATGAATGAGAAGTTGTACAATGAGAACGGGAAGCTGTTGCACAAGGTTGCGGCCACCGACTACCACGCATAGGTGGCAGAACAGGCGCTTGAGGAATTTTGTGTTGAAGAAGCCAAAAACCAGCATGTTGTGCTCAATGCAGTAGTCGGTGATGCGTGTTTCACTACCAAGGTGGACTTGGGATATGCTTTGTACCATTACGATTGTGAAATCATGGAAAGGGATCTTGTACATGTTCACGACTCACGTTGAGCTGCAGTTGGCGGTCTTGCTCTCTGCCTGGAAGCAAGCACGCCTGCACCGTGGGCTCAGGCAGCTCCACCTTGGCCTCAAAAGGAAGGCGGAACCAGCAGCAGGGTGGTTCTCAAGCCGGCTGACCACTACGCTAGAACGTGTGTTGTCAACATGTTCTTGATGATTCTTGTGAGGTACGTTTTCCTTGCTTGGATTGAGGCAGAGGAATGGGGTGTGTAAAACATGCTCTCCTCCAAGCAAAATCTGTTGGAGAAGCTGAATGATATCTATGAGCAAAAGTAGCAACACTCAGACCTCACCTGGGAGGAGTACTCAAAACTGATGCATGAGCTATACTCCAAGCTAGCTGACTTGCGGAAGGCAAAGAAGGAGCATGAGAGCTACGGGAAGGGCAGCATGTTGATGGAGCGATATGTTCAGGTGTTTTTTAAGGCTGCAAACAATGTACAAGATCACCTTCTAACAGAGCAAGCTAAGATTGACCTGTTTCAGAACGGTTTGGCCAGCCCTCAACGACATCTTTTTGGCCTTGATGACAATGGCAACAAGTAGAAGTTCTTGTACACACAAAGAGCATGCGTGTGCAAGGTGTACAAGCAATACATTAGCTTGAGGGATTGTAACATGCATGAAAGCAGGTCAGCACCAACGGAATGTGTACCAAGTTATGCAGCGGGTGCAATGTCTGAGTTCTCTAAGAAGTTCCACTGACACGGTGGGAAGAACAACATTTGCTACTCTATTATCTGTAGGTGCTGCCACCAGGTTGGACACATTGAGTGCGACTATCCCTAGGGTGACCACCAGAAGAAGTAGGAACAACAACAAGGCCAACAATATGGTCATAGCGCACCCCATGGCAGAGGACCAAAAAGCGCTTCAATGGTGGTGGCCAAAACCGCTTCCGTGGGGGCAGTATGTACGAGGGTTGACAGAGTGATGGCAACGGAATGCCCTTAAAAACCAGGGACGCCCTCTTGAGGGGAGACTGCCAAATTCAGGCATTTGGAGCCATCTGGAATTAGGGGATACAAGGCGGTCAGCATGGAAACGAGCGCCCCCATAATGATGACCAAGACGTTGAGGGAGGTGCTAGAGGATGCATCCACCATCCCCATCATCAACAAGATTTTCATGATCCTCAGTAGTTAACGATGGGCTGCTATCTGGGGTTGCTGTGAATCATGGGATGATGAGGAAAAGATTTTCATGTTTTGAAATGGTGACATCAAGAGAGTTGAATTCCTATCAGTACAACACTTCTTTATTCTCATATACCTTTCATGAATCCTGAGTTCCTCTTCCGTGATTGCTCATGCCCACTCTCATACGTGACCAAAGAAAACCTTCAAAATTGTACAAGCCTGGTTGTAGCCACTGAAGAAATTTGGCCTTCTCTGATAGAAGCTGCACACAAGGCTCAGAAGAAGAACTCCCTGACCTCAACAACAGTGGTTGTGCCTGTAGGTCCAGAAAAAAACAAGTCCGTAGTCAAATGATGGAAGTTGGCCTCGTTCATCAAAGGACATCACATGTGGGAACAATTTGATGGCATGGTTGAACTACGAAGAAGAACTCATGCCTATCAGATCTAACACCTTGAGGGCAAGATCCCAATGAGCCTTTTCATACGGAAGCACAAAGCATCAATGACCATGCAAGATGATGGGAAACTGGCAGGCATCCAAACACGCATCTTGATGGAAATTGGGGCACATGATTTGTTCATGAGCGGTGTGTTTTCATGCATGTGGTGATTGAAGTGCGTGCCTTGCACTAGCACTATACATTATGCATTATGGTGAAGACATGGTGGTGACAGTCTTTGGTGACTGTGTGGCACGGATCACACTGCCCGGCTTCATGACCAGCGTCAGTCTCATAGTGCTCAATCTCATGTATCTGTTCAACGTTGTTCTTGGGGATTGATGCTTGTCAACCACAATGCCCTTATGTGCTTCAAATGAAAGACACTACGGATCAACAGCGGAAGGAGAATGGCCACCCTATCTCCCATTCCACAATCTCAACAACCAAAAACAAAATCCCAATCGAGCCTCTTGCCGCTCCAAGTGAAAAGACGAGTTTTACGAAGATGCCGTTGTTTTGTTGCAAACCTGAAGAAAAAATTCATGACAAGATTAAGGGTGAGGTATCCCAAGGAGTCGTAAACATTCTCTCAGAATTCATAGATATTTTCAAGGCACCACCAGATAGGCTACAACCCCCACAAATGGTTGGAGACACCATTCCATTGACGCTTCAGGTTGTGCCTCCCTTCCAATCCGTGTATCACGTGTGCCCGGTAGAACGGCAGCTCAAATCAAGGAGTATCTCTAGAAGGATTGGATTGAGCCAAGATCTTTGTTCTTTTGAGCACCTATCCACAAAATAGATGGTGGGCTTAGGATGTGTGTGGACAATAAGGCATTGAACAAACTCATTCCCAAAAACCAGTACCTTCTCCACCCAATCAAGGATCTATTTGACCAACTTCAGGGAGCAAAAGTCTTTGCATCTCTTGATACATCGTAGGGCTACCATCAAATCCAGCTCACGGAGGAGGATGTATACAGAAAAACATTGTAAATGCTTCTTGAATCCATTAGACATGGGCCCCCTGTTTGGACTAAGGAACTCACTTGCAACCTCCTTAGCAGTGATGAACAATGCATTCAGTGAAAACCTCGGCAAGTTGGTCCAATTGTATCTTTACAACATCCTCACCTTTTCCTAGAACCACAAGCAGTGCCTTAGAATGGTGCTCAGTATTATTTTCAAGAACCGCTTCTTCTCGAAGAGAAGTAAGTGAAAGTCTGTGTAGCCTGAGTTGGGGTATCTTCGCTACGTCATCAGCGGCAAGGAGATTCAAGTGGAACCTAACAAGGTAAAGGTCGTGAAAGAATGACCTCAACCTAAGAACGTGGACCAGCTCTGCTCTTTCGTTGGCCTCGCAAATCACTTTTCTCAGTTTATGAGAAAATACTCCACGTTATTGAGCCCTCTCACCGCTCTGACCCTAAAGGCGAACACATGGATTTGGTCAGCAGAATGTATAGAGGTTTTTTGGGTTGTGAAGGTGATGCTGACCTCGGCAGCGGTACTTGTACTCTCGGATACAAAGAAGCTGTGAGAGGTATGTTGTGATGCATCTGTTACAGGGCTAAGAGTCATGCTCATGCAACATAACTACCCTGTTTCCTATGAGAGCCGAATGCTCTTGAATGCAAAGACCAAGCACACCACCAGGGATCAAGAGTTGTTGCCAATTGTGCATGCTTTCAAAGTATGGCACTACTCCTTTGAGGTTACGAAGGGAAAAACCATGGTGGTCACACGCCACGACCCTCCCATATAGGTCCAGACACAACCAAACCTTTCACAATGACAAGTGCGATGGAGCGAATACTTGAGCTGCTTCCCATTCACCTAGTAGTAAAAACATTGGCGGGCTAGTATGGCAGACCCTTTGAGTTGAAACCCTGCACACATGAGTCCCGTGGTGAGCAACAATGCCATCACTCAACGACACTCCGTCCCCATTGGAGCGAAGACAAGTTAGACACAAACCCACACCACCCACCCCCACGACCATTGGTGAGTGTGAATCCATTCAAGGTCTGCATTTGGATGGGCTACACTGTGGACTCCTGGTTCTTTGAGCTAAAGAACATTGAACGCCATGGCCTTGTTGTAGATGCCGGGTTACACTGGCCTGGCGGGCACGTGGTGGTCCCAGTAGTCAAAAAACTATGACAGCAGATCATGTTCAAGTTTCATAGCCCCCATTTCTCTGGCCACATTGGGCCGAAGAAGACGGGTTATACTCTCGCTAAGCACTATTGGTGGCCAGGGTGGAGCAGTGACACCAGGAAGTTTTGCAAGGTATGTTATCTGTGCCTTCGCAACAAGATCTCAAACAAGGCACCTGCATAATTCCTCCAGCCTCTACGGCTCCCCGAAAACCCATGGAAGTCGGTGTCCGTGGATTTCATTGTGGGATTTCTGGCAACCAAGAAAGGCCATGATGCCATCCTGGTCGTTCTGGATAGGGTAACAAGGATGGCCCATTTCATGTCCACAACAATCCTGGTCAAAACGGAAGATACTACGAGGATTTCCTACGAATGCGTCTTCGAGCACCACAGCTTACCCATTCACATCATCTTTCACCGTGATCCACACTTTGGAAGCCGGTTCTGGCTTGCATTATATGAATGGTTTGGACTGTAGCAAAGCATGCCGTTGACATTTCATTCACAAATTGGTGGAAAAACGGAGCGCATGAACCGCGTGCTTGAGTAGATGTTTTGCATGTACATTGACGTAACAATAGAGACTGTGACGACCACTTGACCCCAGCCAAGGTTAGCGTGAACAATACGGTCAGTAAAGCGACCGACTATATCCCATTCTTACTGAATCACGGTCAGCATCTGGTGGTATCCACTTTATTGGTGAAGTTTGGGGGTGGCAGTGATCAGTGCCCTCTACCTTAGCCTCTGTAAAGCGCATGGATATCCTCTTGCGCAATGCCAAGGCTCACTTGTATGTGACTATACAGCGCCAGAAGGCCTATGCTGAAAAGAGATTTCGTGAGTCAATATTCTCAATTGGAGATTGTGTTCTTTTGAGCACACAGAATTTGCGGCTGAAAACGCCGAGTGCAAGAAAGATGTTGCCAAAGTGGCTTGGGTCTTTCACAATAACACAAAAGTTGGGAACTATGGCCTACCAGTTGGTCCTTCCAGCAGCCATGCGCATCCATGATACCTTCCATATGGATCTCCTTGCACTCTACACAGCAAAGGGGTCTGTTCAACCACCTCCTCTTGCTTTCCTCACTACGGCAGGCCAGTGTGATGTGTAAGACATCCTTCATCACCATGAACACAATCTACACGCCCAAGTGGTTAAGGAGTACCTCATCCATCGGGCAGGTTGTGGACCCGACCGCAAAACTTGGGAGTAAGAGTTGAAAATACTAACCATTACAACTACTGAGTACTAGGAGGAGCTGGCTGTTCTTCGGAACAAGAATCTCCTCGGGAGTACCGTCCGGGCACGAGCCTCCTTAGGAGGAATAGGCACTTGTCCTCGCGCTAATACTTGGCTTACTCCCAAGAGCTTATCACAAGGACGCCTTGGCACATGACGCAGTGTTGCTTCACATGAATTGGGAGAAAGCGTGGCCACTGTTTTCTTTTTTCAAAGCTAAACCTTTTCCGTATTTTGAAGTGTGCCAAAACATGATATTCTCCTCTCCATGGACTAATGCTTTCATGTTGTGTGCACACCACCTCTTCAAAAAAGGTAAAACCAAATCAAGTGGTTTGTAGCCAAAGAGAGAGGAATGTAACACAATAAATTTTGAAAAACAAAGTTTGTATTCCAAAAAGGTTGTCACAATCATTACTTGATCGCAAGAGTCCGTCAACACTGTTCCTTGATTGGCACACTAACTTAGCATCAAGCTTGACACAAGAGCATGAAGCAAAACATCAAAATCAAATCAAAATTACCATCTCTACAGAAATTGTGTTCACAAAGATTCCATCGTTCTTTCTCAAGCAAGAAATGTATGATTGTAACCAAATGAACAAGTAATAATGACATAGCTTTGAACGTCGTGGCGAGCCATGATGATTCAGGCAAGGAAATCTTACTCTGGGGATAGAAGATGGTCATTCAGGTTTTCAACGATGACTTTTCCCAAGCCCATCGAACCTTTCAACGCTATGTCACAAACCTGCGTTCCTATTGGCAACCAATCAATATTTTTCTTTATAGCCAACCGGTTACCAATCCGAATGTAATAGGGTTGGGCCAGGGTCACAAGCCATCACTAATGGGCATGAAAATTTGACAACGTAAACTGGCTAATGACCGGCAGATGGCATCTGTTCTGGCGTGAAGATTCCTGTCTCTTAACGCCCCCATAGTTGGCTTCAAACATTCCTCAAAATCACGCTAGCATCGTCACTGCTACAACCGGTCACAACACTGGAACTTCTGATGGCGTTTGACAATAATGGGTTGACTTGTGTGGCTGCCAAAGCCTAGCATGACCGAGTGTTGCATCCAGCCGTTGGTGCATGTTACTTCTCATCAACGCCCATAAACCAAAAGGCTAGATGGGGAGCTGATGGTCTCACGACATTATCGCTCAAAGCTGGAAAATTTTAGAAAAAATGTGCGCCCTCTGATCACATAACACCTACCTGTTTCACAAAACGGTGAATGTCATGAAACTCAATGACCCATTTTAAGAGTAAAACTTAAAGTAGTGACAGAAAGTGTGTGACATTTTTACCCATCAGCGATGGCTCATGATATGACTGTGATGGCTACACAGTTATCCCGGTCTTGCCATCCAATTGAGATTTGTCGTTCTCACAGTTTTCTTAAAGGTCAATCACTTTGTTAGTAGTGATTTTAACATTTAATTTTCTTAGGTGATTCAACTCGCAACTTACTAACAAGAATGGTCCCATCAAAAAACTCATATGTAGTAAGCAGCCCTCATCTACGCAGGGTCGTCTCTCATTTTGTCACTGGCACTTGACAAATGTTTGTTCTAGTCTCTAACTTGTACATTCAACGTTTTCTAGTCCAGAAATGTTTTGATTCATAATTACAGGTCCAAGGCATACTACGGAAACTTTTCGCATGAAAGTTAAAGATCAATATAGGTCTCGATAAAAAATGAGACAAAAGAATAATGATCCATGCATGAGTTTTTTTGGTTCTTGAAGGAGAAAATGTATCAATATGAGAGTAAACATTGTTCTTAGTTTCATGAGGAATCTAGGGGAAGTTTTAAGGATTGTGTAACTTGAAGGATGATTCAAAAACAATGAATTACAAAGTCATCTAAATGAAAACATTTTTCTATAACATTTCTATACATAGGTATGAATGGAATAAGCATGACATGTCACTTAAACTAATATTATCATACCCTCAAAAATAAAGCATACATAAAGAATAAATTTCTGCACAGAAGTATATCTTATTATGTTGTAAGTAAAATGTCTATTTCAATGGTGTATCCAACATGAAGAAATTCTATGAATAATCTTTGTTTTCATAAAGGTATTAAAAGGGGGATATTATCTGAACGTTTGCTTCAATGATTGTGGAATTTGAAGGATGGAAAACTGGTGATTCTAAACAGAAGAAACAATACTATGTCTAGAAGAATTAGACAGATGATTAAACTTGCATCTTTTATGAATGTTTATTGGTAACTTCTCCCTTTTAGAAGAGATTTTCCATGCATGTGTTCTTAAATGAGGATGATTGAAGAATTTTAACATCCTATAACATGACATTGATTTTGATTTCATTTTGTTGAAAACATTGTGGAAATTTCTTCATGAGAAAGCTTAGAATTCCAAGATATGATATTGTAGGACTATTCTGAAATAATTTTGTCTACATGCCTATCTCAAAGATACAAAGTTCATCACAAATCCCAAATTTATACCCATAGTGTTGTCCTTCCTATCCAAAATCACAAAATTTCCATCATGAATAAAGGATAACACACAACTTCTCCTTTTCAATATTTTTAACAAAAGATTTGTCTTCATGTTGTATACACAATTGGAATGAAAACTGTGTTTTTCATAAATTTATAAGAAACAATTGTACCGACGACTTGTTTGAGTTAGAGACTAGAACAATGTGATCTCATTCTAGCTATATCAGTCGCATGTTCCATAACTATAGACCAAGTGACTTTTTGTTTTCAGTTAGACTACAACAAAGATTTGTAAGTTAGAGACTAGAAGGAAGATTTGTGAACTGATGAGAACAACATAAGGAACGACCCCACGGAGATCGAGGCTACATATGGAAAATGTATTCGTGACGGGGCCAAGTTTGTTGATTCGTTGGGATTCAAAATTCCTTACATAGTGAAAAGATGAACTCTTAGCTCACGAAGGAGTTGATTGTCTTTAAAATGGTTCATTACTTTGTTAGTATTGGGTTTTAATTTCATTAACTTAGGTAATTTGACTCACAGTTTATTCATGAAATTGGCCCCGTCACAAACCTATTTGTTGTATGTAGCCCCAGTCTTTGTGGGGTGGTTCCTCCTTTTGTTCTCGACAGTTCAAAAAACTATCTTCTAGTCTCTAACTTATGAATTTGATCTTTCCTAGTCTGCAAATGCTCCCGAGAGGAATTCAAAGTGTATAGCATGCAACAGAGACATATTGCATGAAAATTAAAGCCTAATGTAGGTCTTGTAAATAAAACATGCTTGTGTTATAAAAACTAGTGTTCATGTCAAACTTTGTGTGGTTATTCAAGGATAAAATCAATGAAGAGGATACTATGATTTGTTTTCAATCTCCTTAGGAATCTAGGGGTAGTTGTATTGATTGTTTCACCTTGAGGATAAGTTGAAGGGAATTAGATGCCCTTAGAAAAAAAATCTTATTTCCTCCATTGTCGTGATCTTATTTTTCAGCAAGAAATAAAAATGCTTCCCATTTGACATCATGACCCCAATGCCAGAGATACTAAAAGAAGGCTTCAATGTTGTATGCAAAGTGCACAACGGGCTACATAGTAACCATGCCATTCCGAATACATGAATGTTTACCATTGTGCATCGACTTTATGAAAGTATATCTATATCCATAAGTTTATCAATATCCATATCCATATCTATATGCATGTCCATATCCATATCCATGCCCATATCCATATCCATATCCATATCCACTTCCATATCCATATCCATATCCATATCCATGTCCACATCCATATCATTATCCATATCCATATCCATATCCATATCCTTAACCATAACAACATCCACATCCATATCCATATCCATGTCCATGTCCATATCCATACTCATGCCCATATCCATATCCATATCCATATCCATATCCTTACTTACATCCACATCCATATCGACATCCATATCAACATCCACATCCAAATCCATATCCATATCCATATCCATAGCCACATCTACATCCATGTCCATATCCATATCCAGATCCATATCCATATCCATATCCAAATCCAAATCCATATCCATATCCATATGCATATCCATATCCATATCCATATCCATATCCATATCCATATCCATATCCATATCCATATCCATATCCATATGCATATCCATATCCATATCCATGTCCATATCCATATCCATATCCATGTATACATGTATTCATCTACATCTACATTTGTGTATCAATTTCCATAAAATTCTCCATAACTACATCTGTACTATACATCCATATGTACACTTATGTCCCTATATACCTTCATAGTTTTCGGGTTGAAATCCTGAGTCCCCTTGATCTCCTCTTCCCCTTCCTCTTCTGTCTTCATTCCGTGATGGGGGATGCAAGAAAAATTGAAAAAAAAAATTGATCAACTCTAATGTATTGTATGTGTGGTTGAGGCGCCTCATCCATAAGTTGTGGCTGTGGTGGAATACTGCATGAGAGGACCAGAGTGTGCTCTCTCTTGCTCCTGTTCTTATTATGTTTTCCCTTATTTCTTTCTTGTTCTCAGATCATTATGACCTGCCATTTCCTGATTCTAGCCTTTGGCTTCTAGGCCCACCAGTGTTGCCGACGTCCTTGCAAGGATCCCCCATTTATGGCGTGACCACTACTGCAACAAAACAAGATACGGTAGCAACTGTGCAAACAACAAGAACAAACAAACCAGCAGCTTCTGCTGCCACCGCTAAACCAAGCACAAGAGGCTCTTTTTGTGACCCTTACCAGTCACCAAAAAAAGGGCCTTACCAGCTCGCAACGGTCTAGCTCATCGCTTCTCTTCTCACCTGCACAACCATAGGCTCAGCTCCATTTGCACCTGCCAGCCTCGACCAAAATCAACAATTGTGTTTCCACCCTACGAGATCACCAAAACTTGCCAACGCAGAATTTTCTTGGCAGGGTCTCTGTAGCAACCAGTGCACCACAAGAATATCATGTGGCTGTTACCATGCAAAAGGAGTCGGAGGAGCAATAGTATAATTCTTTGCAACAGCGGTAGAAGTATTTGCGACAACAATCGTAGAAGCAGAAGATGCAGCGGCAAAAGTAGTGGCAATAGCAACGTGATCGAGTAAACTGCAGAGAGAGAAAGGGGCAGTGTCCCTCCTTCATTTTCATTGGCAGCAAAGACTACCTTCATCTGTACCAATGCCTTTGCACCGCCGCCGTCTCCAGCATTACCATTGCCAAAGCCCCTCTCTTTGTTTTGGATGTGAATGTACTTCTGACCATAAATTTGAATGTGAATGTGACTGTGAATTTGAATGTGAATGTGAATGTGAATGTGAATGTAAATGTAAATGTGAATGTGAATGTGAATGCGAATTTGAATGTGAATGTGAATGTAAATGTGAATTTAGATATGACTGTGACTGTTAATGGGAATGTGAATGTAAATGTCAATGTCAATGTCAATGCCAATGTCAATTCACATTCAACTGTGAATGTTGTTGTTCATTTGAATGTGAATGTGAATGTGAATGTGAATGTGAATGTGAATGTGAATGTGAATGTGAATGTGAATGTATATGTAAATGTGAAAATGAATGTGAATATGGATGAGAATGTGTCTTGTGAATGTAAACGTGAATGTTCTTGTAAATGTGAATGTGAAATGTGAAATGTAAATGTGCATGTGAATGGGATTGTGAAACTGAATGTGAATGTGAATGCTATTTTTGAATGTGGTTGTGAATGTGAATGTGAATTTGAATTTGAATGGAAATGTTTACGTGCATGTGCATGTCCATGTGACTGTGATTTTTCCTATGTGTCTGGCTCATGCAAACATGTGAATTTTCTTCACAAGAACAGTGACAGCGATAAAAACACCAACAGCAACATTGACTTCAATATGAACATCGACATTGACATTGGCATTGACATTGACATTGACATTGAAACTGACATTGACATTGACATTGACATTGACGTTGACATTGACATTGACATTGACATCAACATCAAATTCAATGTCAACATCGACATCGACATCAACTTCGACATTGGTTTCGACATCAACATTGATGATAAACCAGATGATATCATGTGATGTGACGTGATGTGACACAATGCGATGCGATGTGATGCGATGCGATGTGATGTGATGTGTTGTGATATGTAGTGGTGTTATGTGATGTGCTATGATGTGATGCAATTGTGATGTGATGCAATAGTAACAATGATAGTGATAGTGGCAGCGATAGCAGTAGTAGTAGCGGCAGCGGCAGTAGTAGCAATAGCGGTAGCAACAGCAATAACGGCAATGACAGCAGTAGTAGTAGCAGCAGTGGCAGCGATAGCAATAGTGATGGCGACAAAGACAAAAAAAACGACAGTTAAAAGTGACAATGACAACAAAAGTAACAACGAAAACGATAGCTTTCTGAAGGTGAAAATGATAGCAAATGCAACTGCGACTGCGATTGTGACTACAACTGCAACTACTACAACAACAACGACAGTGACATCAAGAGCGGCAATAACAGCAATAGCGACAACGACAGCGATAGCAACAGTGAAGGTGAAAATGAAAGTAATAACATCTATAATGGTGACTGTGGCTGTGACTATGATTGTGACTAGAACTACGACTATGACTGTGAGTACGTCTACTATTGCAACTGCAACTATGATTGCAATAGCGACTACAACATCGATTGTGACAGCAACATTGACAACAAATACAAAATCTACTACGATAGCAGCAGCAGCAATGGTAGCAGTAATGGTAGCGATAGTGGTAGCGAAAACAATAGTGGCATAGACAACAACAGTGGTAGAGGTAGCGACAACAATAGCAACATTGAGAGCGCCATCAACATCAGCATCAACATGTCCATTACAATCAACATTGACAATGAGATCAACACTGCCATTGATTTTGACATTGACGTTAACATCGACGTAGTCAACATCAACATCTGCATCGACATCGACATCAAAATCAACATCAAAATCGACATTTTCATTTATGTCAACGTCGACGTCGACGTCAACGTCGATATCAACATCGACATTGATATCGACATACACAACATGAACGTATGTGATGTGATGTGATTTTATGTGACGTGATTTGATGTGATGTGATGTGATGTGATGTGATGTGATGTGATGTGATGTGATGTGATGTGATGTGATGTGATGTGATGTGATGTGATGTGATGTGATGTGATGTGATGTGATTTGATTTCATTTGATGTGATTTGATGTGATGTGATGCATTGCAATGTGATGCCATGTAACATCATACAATGCATTTCAATGCTATTTGATGTGATGCAATGCGGTGCAATGTGATACAATTCAATGGGATCGATGTCATGCAATTTGATGTGAGAGCAACAGCAACAATGATAGTGACAATGACTGAGGTATCAAAAGCAACTGCGGTTGCAAGTACGACTGTGACTACGACTAAGAATGCAACTTTGACTATGACTGCAATTGTGATTACGACTACAACTACAATTACGACTGCAACTGCGACCGCAACTGCAACAGTGAAAGCGATAGCGATAGCGACAATGAAAGCAATAGCAACAACGACTGCGATAGTGAAAACGAGAGCCTCCAAGACTGTGATTATGACTATGACTGTGACTGTGACTACAACTGTGACTGGCTGTGACAGTGACTATGACTATGAGTATGACTATGACTATGACTATGAATGTAACTTTGACTGTGAATATGAGTGTGACTATGATGGTGACAGTGACTAAGCTTGTGACTATGAATGTGACTGTTGCTATGAATGTGATTGTGACTACGACTGTGACAACGTCAGTGACACTGACAGCAACAATGACAGTGACACCAACACTCACAACAACATTGGTGTTGACATCTAAATCAACATTGACATCAACATCATAGTCAAATTTGACATTGGAATCAACATCAACATCAATGTCTTCGTCTACGTCTACGTCGATGTTGACATCAAAATCAACATCGACATCAAAATTGGCATAGACGTCATGACATGATATGATGTGATGTGATGTCATGCAATGCAATATGATGCAATGTGTTGTGATGTGTTGTGAGGTTTTTGAAGTGATGCAATGCGGTGTAGTGTGATGCAATGTGACGTGTTTGATGTGATGTGATGCAATTTGATATGACGTGACATGTTTTGATGTAGTGTGATGTTATGTGATGTTCTGTGATGTGATGTATTGTAATGTGATACGATGCGATGTGATGTGATTGTGATGTGATGTGACAGAATATGAAAGTGATAGTGATAGTGAAAATGACATTCACAATGGCAATGACAATAGTAGAGACAGTGACAACGACAGTGGTAGTGATATTGACAATGACATTTACAATGATGATACTGGCAGTTATAGGGACAGTGTTTGTTATAGTGACTGCAACAATTACCATAACTACGATAATGATAACGACAGTGATTGTGATATAATTAGTGAGAGTGATAGTGACAATGATAGTGATAATGATAATGACTACAACGATGACAATGTCAACGAAACCGACAATGATAGCGTCAGCATGTATGATTGTATCTCGCTCCCTCCTCTTCCTCCCTTCTTGCTTTCCTTACTCACTTAATGTGTGTGTGTGTGTGTGTGTGTGTGTGTGTGTGTGTGTGTGTGTGTGTGTGTGTGTGTGTGTGTGTGTGTGTGTGTGTGTGTGTGTGTGTGTGTGTGTGTGTGTGTGTGTGTGTGTGTGTGT
>SZWC01022931.1:11370-21879 GCA_023375785.1 Penium margaritaceum
CGTGGGTCGACATCAGCATGGAATTTGTGAAGAGATTGAATGCTACTTCCAAGGGCTATGACGGCATTCTTATGGTGGTGGACAGATAAAAAAAAAACCACAATTCATCTCCACCACAACTACCATCACCATACAAGGGACAGTGCAACTGTTCTTAAATGAAATTGTACGCCTACACAGTTTGTCGTGTACCATCATCAGAGATAGGGACGGCCAGTTCACTAGCCATTTCTGGTGCCAATTGATGACGCGTTACAGTAGTCGGATCCTTCTATCAACTATGTTCCATACTTGAACAGGTGGAGAAACCAAGCAAACCAATAAGATGCTCAAACAACTTCTCTGTACTTTATGTAAACTGGATGGTACCGATTAGGTAGCAAAATTGCCAACCGTCGAACTCACATACAACGCTGTCCCTTCTACCGCAATGGGTGAACCTCCATTTAAAGTGGTCAACACCAAAACTCCTGGCACACCAACAGGACTAAAGAGCTAGAGAAATATATCCACAGTCAACATCCATCATTTGGATTTTCTCCAGCAATTTGGAGGAAAAACGGCAAGAAATTGCGGAGACATAAGCAACCACGAAGCAAGCGCCCGATCGATATCATTGCAATGATGTGTTCAGAAATGACCACCATGTTTATTCAGCTCAATAAGCACAAAATTCTGAGGACATGACTACGTGAAGCTTAAATCCCGGTGTTTGGGGCTTTTTATGGTCAAGCAAATACAAACCCCCATTGACGCTTGCCTTTGCCTGCCTGACAACATGGAAATCCATCCTATCTTCCATATCAGCAAGCTCAAGCACAAACGGGACCCTAGAAAGAACTTCCTTGGGAGAGATGTTGCAATCTTACCTCCCATTTAAGTGGATGGGGACACAATACGCGATTGAAGACATCCTCGGACATTGAATTCGTGAAAAAATGATCAATTTTTTGGTCAAGTGGCACGGCTATGGTGTAACACACAACAGCTTGGAGTCATACGACAACATTTCGGACGTCAATCATCTTATCAACGGCCAATAACATCGCCACCAGTCTACATCTGCTTACATGCAAAGACTTCGTGGCTGAAAGGGGGAACATGTTATTTTCTTGACGTACACGAGTCCCTAAACTCCGTGAGTGTGTATTGGCTAGCTGCAACAACATTGGCTATGAAGTTGTCGATCATCTGATTGTGGATATTGGCTGGTGGCAACAACCTTTGCGGCGTCGATCATCTCATCGTCAACCAATACCATAACCACCGGTCTCCCTACATTTGTAGCCCACTCTGCCACGACCTTTGGAATCTTATGCCAATCAGCCACGAGAATTTTCGTCACCTGCCCTAGCCTCCAGTGTTCTGCTCCTAAAGTGTCTGAAGACGTTGACCACTTCCTAGAAGGGTCAACAAAAGTGTCGCAATGTGTATCGATGTTTTGATAATACTCGGTCAAGTTATCGACGCTGCTGAACTTTCATGAAATTGCACCTTGATATTCTTGAAGCCCCTCGACTTCTCGGGAGAGATTCTCAAAGCAGCCACTCACGTTGCAACCTTCCATGTGTTGCTTGGCTTGAGTGCCAAGGATGCAATGCATGTTTCATTGTGATTCTTGTCATTGTACATACGTGCTTGACTCATTTGATGCTTGTAATCAAGTTATACTTACTACTACTTGCTTAACACAAATGATCCATTCATCCCAATTCTTCAAATTTTGATTGCTATGCACCTCCTCCTTGTTAACCACTTACGTTTTGCTTGGTGTAAGAGTTCAGGTGTTGTTTTGTATAAGTCTAGCACCTTCAATATGTTGACCAAATAGCAGTAAAACATTGATAGGGTCCACGATACTTCTATTGACCATTATAGACAGTGGTCAAAGTTGTCATAGCTTTCAAGAACAGAAAGCAGAGGTTGATGCAGGTGGAAAAAATGCCCTCGGCTGAATGACGGAAAAAACTTGAGGTTGACGCGTAGTGGGCCACAAATGTAAGAACAAAAACACCCACTCAAGGAGTATAGGAACTTGTGTATGTTCGGGACGTANGTGGATATTGGCTGGTGGCAACAACCTTTGCGGCGTCGATCATCTCATCGTCAACCAATACCATAACCACCGGTCTCCCTACATTTGTAGCCCACTATGCCACGACCTTTGGAATCTTATGCCAATCAACCACGAGAATTTTCGTCACCTGCCCTAGCCTCCAATGTTCTGCTCCTAAAGTGTCTGAAGACGTTGACCACTTCCTAGAAGGGTCAACAAAAGTGTCGCAATGTGTATCGATGTTTTGATAGTACTCGGTCAAGTTATCGACGCTGCTAATCTTTCATGAAATTGCACCTTGATGTTCTTGAAGCCCCTCGACTTCTCGGGAGAGATTCTCAAAGCAGCTACTCACGTTGCAACCTTCCATGTGTTGCTTGGCTTGAGTGCCAAGGATGCAATGCATGTTTCATTGTGATTCTTGTCATTGTACATACGTGCTTGACTCATGTGATGCTTGTAATTAGGTTATACTTACTACTACTCACTTAACACAAATGATCCATTCATCCCAATTCTTCAAATTTTGATTTCTTTGCACCTCCTCCTTGTTAACCACTTACGTTTTGCTTGGTGTAAGAGTTCAGGTGTTGTTTTGTATAAGTCTAGCACCTTCAATATGTTGACCAAATAGCAATAAAACATTGATAGGGTCCACGATACTTCTATTGACCATTATAGACAGTGGTCAAAGTTGTCATAGCTTTCAAGAACAGAAAGCAGAGGTTGATGCAGGTGGAAAAAATGCCCTCGGCTGAATGACGGAAAAAACTTGAGGTTGACGCGTAGTGGGCCACAAATGTAAGAACAAAAACACCCACTCAAGGAGTATAGGAACTTGTGTATGTTCGGGACGTAACATTTGTCCCCATTTTAATGGGTTTTCTCCTCTTGTAAGAAGACATAGTTTGATTACAATGATAGCTGTAATCAATAATCAATGTGTTAGTGCCCAACCTTCTTGACACTTGTCATTAAGCTATTATTACCAGTTAATGAAAGTAATCAATACATCCCAACTTCTCAAATTGTCTACTGTTGTGCAGCTTATCCTCGTGAACCACCTATGTTCCGCTCGGCATGACAATTGAGACACGGTTTTAAACAAGCCTAGGGCCTTTGAGAAGTCAACCAAACAACAGCGACACATCAATATGTTTCGCAATGTTTCTATCAATCATTCTAGAAGGTGGTCAAAGTTGTCACAACCTTCAAGAACTAAAAATCAGAGGTTGAGGCAGACGGAAAAAATGTCCTCAACTGAATGACGCAAAACTCCTGAGGTTGACACGTAGTGGGCCACAAATGTTTGGACATACATGTCCACTCGGGAATTTCTGGGACTTGTGTACATCTAGGACAGAACACATCTCCCCCTTTTGACTTTGTTTCTCCTCTTGTAAGAAGACGTAGGCCAGATACAATAACAGTTGTCATTGATCAGATGATCAAAGTCTTGAAGGATATCACAAGGCTCCTAGCTCTTCTGTGCGATCTCGTAGCCGTGCCACTTCATCAGATGTTTGGTTGTTTTCCATGGTTTTGATGTATGAGGATGTGTGTAACAACATACCCCGTATCCTTGTCTACTTCAATAGGAGGCCGAGGTGTGATGCCTCTGCCAAGGAAGTTCTTACTAGGGTCTTGTTAGTGCTTAAGTTTGCTGTTGTGGAAGATAAGGTGGATTGTCATGTTGTCAGGTAGGCAAAGTGGAGCGACGACATGGGTTTGCATTCACTCAATCTCAAATGGTCTTAGTCATCAGGATTTGGATTTCACGAAATTTTTTCCTTTGATTTTGATGTTCATTTAGATGAGGAGGATGCGCTAATCAAGTGCTCAATAATGGTCTAGTACTCGCTTCGTAGTTGCTTGTTTCTTTGCGAGGTTCAGTCACGTTTCCTCCTACACGTTGGAGAAATCTCGTCGGCGGATGTTGACTTGGGGAGTATTACTTTGGCTTTTTTGTGGTGCTTGTGAGGTGGGAAGTTTGTCATAGACCACCTCGAATAGAAAATCATCTCTTGCGGTGGAAGTTGCAAAGTTTCATGCAAGTTCAATAGTGAGCAAATTTGGTTTTCCATCCATGTTGTGTGGTTTGCATAAACTACGAAAAATTTGTTTGAGCGTCTGATTGGTCCGCTCGGTTTGTCTGTTGGTTTGAGGGTTGAACGTCGTTGATAGCTGGATCCAGCTGCCATAACACGTAATCATTTTACGCCACAAATGACTAGTAAAGCTGCCGTATCTATCACTGATGATGGTACATGGCATGCCGTGTACTCTTAAAACGTGGTTTAGGGATTGATGTGTTGTTTCCTCTGCGGTGATGGTGGTCATTGTCGAGATAAGTGTACCATTTTTTAAAACTTGTCCTTCACCATGAGGATGGCGTCGTAGCCATATGGAATAGCAAGCAGACCCATCACAAAATCCACGCTGATGTTGACCCATGGTGTCGTCGAATAAGGGAGGGGTTGGAATAGTCAGGCATTTGATGGCTCATTCGGTGCGGTGTGGCTTGGATGTGTGTTGCGGTTGATCATGTAATGAAAAGATGACCGGATCAATGAGCCAGATGGTTGGTGAATCCACAACCAAAACCCATGCAGTTGTAGAGGAAGTTTGCATTATGTATGGATGTTGACTTTCAAAGAAATAGAAATTATGTAGCAAATAGGATTAGGTTCACTTTAGGACATAGTTGTTATTGGAAGAAGCACGGTAGAACGGGACTAAGAAGAACTTGTTTGAGAACAACAAGGAACAAGAGAAGGAACTAGGGTAGCTCCAAGAGATTAAACCAGAGTTTCCACCGGTGTCCGTTGTAATCCCAATACCTTGGCATCAACACATCAATTTACATTGATATAACATTGATGTCGCGGTTTCATGTTTTCATCCAAGTGAGCTTGACAGTGAGATGGCAAGCTTACTGGCAAGCTCACTCACTCCCTCCACTGACAGGTCTCGCAAAAAAATCAAGACCATCTACTTTATGGCAACTATTGCATTGACGCTGTGATCAGACAGAAAACAAACCAAAGGTCTGATGTCTGGTTTGCAAAGATATTGAGGAGGTTTGTGATGAATTCAGTCTTTCAATTAAGCCAAGCTAACAAAACCAACCTGCTGCGCAGTCTACATGCTCTCAGTGAGGGGCAGTGGGCGGCATTGTGGCATAGGCTTTCCACACGTTAGGCGGCCCAAATGGATTCATGAACACATGGAGCGCATTTTTGTCTGAAACCTATTTGTGTGTTGTTTGGCATGTAAACTATAGGTTTACATGTTATTTGTCAATTTGTTCGCATGCGTTTGAAGTGATGGTTTGAACCACGTGAGTGAGATATTGCCAACATCGAAAGTCCCCAAGCCTCCTGGAACACGTCAGCCAGATTTGACAGATAGTTTTTGCTCGTGCAAACAATATCGCAATCGCCAAGCGAGCAAAGCAAAATGTGTTATCGGCTGGTCTTGAACAGGCTGTGTTCTTTTGGTGAATATGAGGTGTTGATTAATGAAAGGACCTGTTTCCTGTACAAGAGAATGCATAGTACCCACTTCGATGCAACCAATGACATATACATCGATACATCGATGTTGACATTGTTGTTTCGAAACTTGAGGTACCTCTAGTAACACTGGATAAAATTCCTATCCATGCATAACAACCTTTATGAAAACATCACCTACGTAAGGTAATCAGATTCCTAGAGACGAAGATTATTGAGACTGAAAACTTCAATGATGATGGAATACTAGGGAAAATCACGGACACCAAGGATAAAAATACTAACGCTACAAGTGCAAGCAAGGAGCTGTGTGAGTCAAGAATCACGGTTGGTGTTACCTGATGAGTGTATACCTCAAACTTTCATTAGTAAAACCTTACATCAAAGGCTATGTTTGAGGGGGCGATGTCAAAGGGGAAAAGCTTCAAGAAAAAATCACACATTTGATGAAATTGTGCTGTACACTTGTAGTAAACAATTAAACGTTGCTTGAAAGAATTCAGGTTTTTCCTCCTCATCACCGACAAGGTATGACCACGTTCACGACAGACATCCCCGAGAGCACATGCACAGCCACGTGCTACGTGTGCGGGACGGGTGGGAGGAGCAACGGGCTGATGCTCGCCATGAGGGCGCGTATCCTGGCCAGGTTGGTGTATATGGGGAGCACCATCTATGACGCCACAAGATGCATTGCCAACTACATGGTGAGCTCCTGCATTCATGGCGCTCAACAGGTTACGTTAGTATCCTTGGCAACGGCTCACCACATGCATCAGAAGCTGAATGGGAGGCCCGACTGATCGTGCATGTGGGAATCATCGTGATTGTGCGAAGGCTAGCGCGTCAATGCATCAAAAACAAGCAGGACAAAGTTTTTCAGATGAATGACGACCATAATCGCCTGGGCGGAAAGACAATGATTCAGCCGTCCAGGTCTACTTTCTTCTGCAACCACCGCTGTCAAGGTTGAGCATCCGATGGGCTAGGTGCCAAACATTCTTATCTGCCTAGATCCGACACCTCCCATTAAGAAAGAGCAAAATCTAGGAGTACATGGTCAATTTATCCTTTTTTTTTCATTTCCTACTCATAGTCTTAGTGTTGTGCGCTACATGTTTTGCGGTGAAGAAAAATGTGTAGCGCATGCCAGGGAACTATTCCGTTGTAGCACATCTTTGGAAAAGAAGAATATGTTCTACGTTAAGTACAATTTTTCCTTGGATAGACTTTGTAAGAAGAATTGGACATGCCACCAATCAATCGCGAACTTGGGTCGATGACGCTGCAACACAAGAGGGGGGGTGCTATTTTTGCATGCTACTTAGCGGGGTGCCATTTTTGTATGGCGCCATGTTTGCATGCTATCCCAGGAGAAGTCCAGTTGTGGGTGCTCGCTTTGGGGGGGTACCATATTCGTATGCTTCCTTGCGGGGGGCGCAAATCGTGTATGCTACTTTCAAAAGGTCGCTTTCTTTGCATTTGTCCCTATGTGAATTCTCCTCATGAGAGAAACAGAATTCCTTCGCAAGGAGTCACCGGGGGACATTGGAGGTGGAGCCCATCGTCGGACTTGAGGACGGAGGTGGCACACAACCTGGCGGCCTGAAACTTTCAGGCTGACTGCAGTCCCTGCCGAAGCGCTAGGGCCGGGAGGGAGGCGGGAAAGGAAACGACGGAAGGAGGGAGAAAAGGGAAAGCGAGGTGATCAGAGTACCAGGACGCCATGGCATGGCCTGCCACGCCTTGTTGAAACACCTCAGCTCCTCAGTGGGAAGACCTCACTAGGAAGTAAATTCAGCGGGCTGTCTCCACTCTCCGATCACCCGGACGAGAAGTGACCAGCTGGCCAAGTCGGCAGTCATGACACTGACACGATGACTGCACCGCCAGCGAATGTCTGCCGGCAGAATTTTGCCTTGGCAGAGAGTTCTTGCACCACTGTGTCGCTCTCCTTGAACAAGGCTTGGGCTGCGCGGCTGCTCCCAAGCTTGACTGCAGAATGCCTCTTCAGGCTGCTCATGGCAGCGCGGGCCAGCAACCTCAGCAGCAGTGGCGGCAGCAGCAGCAGCAGCAGCAGCAGCAGCAGCAGCAGCAGCTGTGGCAGCAGCAGCAGCAGCAGCAGCAGCAGCAGCAAGAGACCCAGCGTGGTGCACCCNTTGAACAAGGCTTGGGCTGCGCGGCTGCTCCCAAGCTTGACTGCAGAATGCCTCTTCAGGCTGCTCATGGCAGCGCGGGCCAGCAACCTCAGCAGCAGTGGCGGCAGCAGCAGCAGCAGCAGCAGCAGCAGCAGCAGCAGCAGCAGCAGCAGCAGCAGCAGCAGCAGCTGTGGCAGCAGCAGCAAGAGACCCAGCGTGGTGCACCCACACATTTGGCTTCAGCTGGCAGTGGTCTCACCTCTCCACTGCGACAGAGGATCGAGAGAAACCGGCAAGCTGCTTTGCTGCGAAGAGCTGCGGCACAACAGCGACGGCTGGTCCCGTCGGCGCTGCCGGCATTGGCGCTGGCTTCTGTGGGAGACGGAGCGCCTGTTGGAGCGGAGAGCATTACAACTGTGGCAGCTGGTGCAGGGGCCAGCTCCAGTCCCACCCCCACCTCCCTCCTTGGCGCTGGTCGCCGTGCAGCTGGGGAAGGCGCTCTGCCACTTGTTGTGTCTGCCGAGCGAGCTGCTCCTGCTGCTACTACTGCTGCTGCGGCCACTGGCAGCAGTGTCGACAGGAGGATTTCTGCTGGTGCTGCTGATGTCGAGGCTGCTGAGCACTTTGCTGGGAGGGATGTGCAGATGCTGCAGGGCTCCGAGCGGAGGCGGCAGCAGCAGCAGCAGCAGCAGCAGCAGCAACAGCGGAATCCTTGTTCTGATGGCATTGCCTCGACCGAGTGTTGGGATTTCAACCACGTGGCTCGTGGCAATGCAGCTCTTGCCTGTGCAGAGAGCGTGCGCGTTGGGAGGTGTGAGAAGCTTGACCAGTCCCTCCATGGCTGGGTAGAACATGAAGTCAGTGATAGAGGCGTTGACAGAGGTTGTGGAGGAGGAAGAGAGTCAAGCGGAGCAACTATGGCTGACGCCCACGAGTACATGGACAGACAGGGGGAGAATCGCTGTGCACACACAACCAACGGCCATGCTGGAGGCAGGCAGTCCCATGCTGGCCACAGCATGTCCATGCATGGGGCTGTAGCTGCCGCTGTCCCTTTCGCTGTCCCTGTGGCTTGCCCGTCGGCGCCGTCTCCATTTTCAGATGGGAGGGGCGGTGCATCATGCGGGCAGGCGCACTTGTCGTCTGGCGCCCACCAGCTGGGCAAGCTGCCTGAGCCAGCTGCAGCGCCACTGCTGCTGCTGCCGCATCCCCCGGCACCCATGCAGCTGCGGCCCGAGCCGCCCCAGTTCTCTGATCGACAGCAGATGCAGCAGAAGGAACAGCACCAGCAGCTGGGGCAGCAGGTGCAACAACAACCGCAGCAGTGGCAGCAACAGCAGCAACCGCCATTGTACGCAAAACAAGGAGCACGCCAGCATTTGGCGTTGCTGCAGAGGCAGCTGCTGCCACCACCATGCCAGCAGCAGGAGCGGCAGCGGCAGCAGCAGCCACAGCACCGCAGGAAAGTGTTTGTGAGTCTGGAGCTTGTGAGCGCGACAGAGTTTGCACTCATTGCCGACTGGCGGCATGCTGCACCGGGCGCTGCATGTGGGGAGTCATCTGGCCCTGTTGCGCTGGCCGCCACGGCGCCTACGCACGCCTCTGTGTGGAACTGTGGCGACGCCGCTGTGGCCGTGCTTCGGTGGGTTAAGGTGCGCTTCGTCCGGATGTGAAGGCGTGTGCGTGCGTGCACTTGTGTGGTTGTGCGTGCGGATGCGCACGGGCGAGCAGGCACGTGGGTGCATTCGTGACTGCGTGTGTGCTCGCACATCCATGCAGAGTGTGCACAGTTGTCTGCTTGTGATTGGGTACGTGTGTGCTCGTGTGNGGGGGGGGGGGGGAGCGGGCATGCTTGGCTGCCAAGCTTATGTGAGGGAGGAAGGGGGGGTTGGGGTGTTTGGATAGGCAGGCGTGCATGTCAGGGTGAGTGTGGTGCGGATGGGCTGTCGGGCAGGCGGGCAGGTGGGCCATGGGAGGGACAGTCAGGCGTGGGTTCTGGATTAGCATCCGCACGTGTGTGCGTGCACGTGCAAGCCGGATGGCTGGCTGTCGGGTTAGGAGAGCGGCCAGGAGTGTGCATGTGTGTGCGAGTGAACGCGATTTCCCTTTTGGCCATGTCGACTTGAACCTTGGCTCATGATGTTCGCAGAATCATCTGGAAAGATTGTACTGCCGTATCTACTGCCGTCATAATTTGTCACTGCTTCCGCTGCTGCAACCACTGATGGACCTGGCCCTGAAGGTGCCACTGGCCTTGGGTCTACTTCTCTTGCCATGCGGCTGCAAATGTTGCCACTCCCTCCGCTGCCCCTGCTGCTGCTGCTGCTGCTGCTGCCGCCGCCGCCGCTGCCGCTGCTGTTTCTGTTGATGATGATGATCATGTTGACGATGGCAACAACGGCAACAACAACGACGACGATGATGACGACGACGACGACAGCGGCTGCGGCGACGATGACGGCGACGACTATGATGATGACGACGACAACAATGGCATCAACAACGTCAAGGACAACGATGATGATGAGAACGACAACGATGATGATGACGACAACAAATTTGACGATGTCGAAAACAGCGTTGACGATGATTATGACGATGACAACGACGACGACGACGACAACGGTGGCGTCGGCGATGACGACAACGACGTCAACGGCTACGCTGATGATGATGAGGATGAGGATGTGGATGTTGATGACGATGATGACGATGGGGATGATGATCATGATGGTGGCGGCGGCGGCGGCGGCGGCGGCGGCGGCGGCGGCGGCGGCGGCGGCGGCGGCGGCGGCGGCGG
>SZWC01022932.1:12059-24898 GCA_023375785.1 Penium margaritaceum
TCCATTCAAGGTTGAGCTTTTGAGTACTCAATTTGAGTGATAGTTCACTAAGTTAGCCTAGCCCAAAATCTGGAGCATTAATGGGTAGAATCTTGAATCTTCCATAGGTGACTGGATACTCCACCGCTGGTGATCCGCACTCAACTCCAACAGGCTCAAAATGAACCCGGACCATAAAGGAGGTAACCAAGAAGTCCTCCTTAACCAAGATGAACCTCTCCCTAACTTTTGGGCCAGGGAAGGGTGCTTGGACAGGTCGAAAAACCTCCCTAGGCCCTTCATGCAATGCATGGTGGACAGCTCCACCACTGGTTCCTTCGCCTCTGCTGCTGCCACAGTGGCTCAACTGCTCCAAAGTAGATGTGCTTGGATGAATTGGACAGCTGATATTACATGCTATAAGGATGTGTACATTCCTACTACGTAAAGTAACAACAAATCTTCTTGATTCAGTTCAACTGAATCTAAGGGGTTTGTACCCACTCCTAACATGTGATTCCCATGCTCCAGTCTCCTCACCATTGGTGCCCATTGGCTGCTCCAAACAATAGTAGTGTGCATCAGTGAGGGCCAGGCATCCTTGAGGATACCTCTGCACCCATTAGGTCTAACATTTCCTTGAAACATCCTTGGGTAGGCTTGCAAACTAAGCTTCTGAAGTATCTCATTTCTAATGAATCTTTAAGAAGCTCCTCCATCATAGACAAGTGTCTTTTGTTGTTTTTGTTAACCTCGGTTACACTTGTAACAACGCTTCCAATTGGTTGTCTTGTATCCCTTGTCATGCTTTGGTACCTCAAAAAACCTTGTCGACATGGTTGGAAGCCATTTTGATGGGCGATTGATGGGCACTGATTTCTCCTACCAGAAAGGAGCTTTGCCGTCTACTCTTTTCCTTTGCTTTTTCTTGAATCCTCATAGTTTTTAAACCAATCCCCCTTTTTGTGCCCATTGCTTCTACTTTCGACAGTTGTGCAAAGTGTTTCAAAACTTCATGTAAGTGTAGCACAACCATTGATCTTGTTAATTGTCATTNTGTTGGATTACTGCATCTTAGCATTACCTGCAGCATTGTTGATCCAGACAGCTTTTACAATCATCCACAAAAGGTCATCTTGGATGCTGAACGTTGTATTTGATGGCTGGATATCACACTTGAGGCCATTGTTGTTGTTGAAACATTACCCGTCAGGGGTGGATTCATTGGTACTTTGAATCATCTCCCTAAAATGTGAGATAACGGCACGTACAAGGTTGCTCCACATTTCCATTGGATTCAATGAGTCTTGCTATATCAAACTGACCCGGTCAAGAGGAAGAATGCCTTTGATTGACAATGTGAGAGATTTTTGTGTCAGCCGTTGATTGGGCCTCACTAATCGCCTACTACCATTGGATTTCCTTCAGATTGAACACCAACTCAATACATACCACGTGAAAGCAGTACCGTGAAGTCAATCTTGTTCTCAATGTTGTTGACCCACGAGGGATGAAGTAAACATCCTAACTCATCAGCCACATCCAAATCATCGGTCCTTTGAAGTTTTGCATGATCGAATGGCTCTGGTAGTGCCGTCGTGCTTTGGGATTCACTCAAGGGTTGACTGTTCCTTTTAGTGAGATCTTATTGCAACTACTCCATCGTCATGATAATTTGTTGGTGTAGAGTGTTGTTGAGGCTCTTGGAACTTCGTAAAACTTGGTACACGTTCTTCCAAGTACAAACCTGCCGGTCGGTGCCTCCTCCCATCATGACAGGTGTTGTCACTACGGGAAACGCCGGAGGCTAGGGGATGGCCAAGCCCAAGGAATTTGTCATAAGAGATTTTCCATTTAATACAAAGCCTTCCTTTGCTGTTGTTTGGTTCCTGGATAGCATCGTGAATCGCTCGATCATGTTCCTCCAGCACCGAAGTCTTTTTTGCGTTCCTACTTCTCGTCACTCACTATTTCATCGCTATTGCTGCGAGTTCTACATTCTTCTAGACAGCAAAGATACACAAAATAATTGTGCAAGGTTGTGGTGTAGGATAAAAGTCATCAGTCACTACTCAGGTGCTATTGCACACTGATATCAAGCTCTAACATTGTTGTACATTGATACCAACGTTTACACCGAGTGCACGTGGATGGTGAACATGTAGTAATTGAAAACAAGAGACAATTTGATAACTTGGGACGACTGGATCATTTGTATTTGGAACTCTGTGTAATTTGGTAAAAATGTGTCAGAACTGTTAAGCACATTTAGATTACAGCTGAAAAAGAATGAGGCATACTTGGGATCTTTGATGCTAGAGCCAAATGGTGCGTTCGATGCCATATCATTGAATACTTCTTCTCTTATGATGTAAGTCATTTCTGTGTGTACATGCAATTAATTGTAACCACTCGGCTTTCTCCATGCCTGTGTAGGTCCCCAATGCAGACTCACTCGGTTTTGGGACGGACACCATCATGTGGTGATCCACCCATACACAGTTGTAGGGCAGCTACCATGGCATGCCAGAGACTTTCTGGGACACCCAACATTTTTTTGTAACTTCTATCTCTCGATGCATTGGCCTTATGAAACACTTTCATGTTTCTGCATTACATTTCCACCCATTAATACATGTATGCATTCATTACGTTTACCTTAAGGTTTTGCAACCATAGTTTCATATGGCTATGTGTTTGGTTGTGTGTGTGCTGACTTCAGGCCAAAACAACGGTTTCGGGCCGGGTTTTCGGCAAACTAACCAGCTGCGGTGCACATCTGGGTTGAGTTGCGTGGCATCTATTCATCTTGAATGCTTTTCAATGGCCATTTCTCTCTGCACATTAAAGCTCATGGAGTTTATGAGACTATGTGTGTCTCTTGTAGCCAGACCATTGTTGTTCTTGCACCTACCATTCATGATAACACATCTTCTGGAAGCGACAATGTTTTGACATCAGCGGTAGCAACACTGGGAAACTTTAAAGCAATTTCTCATGGCACAAGAGTAGCGAGACATCCCTTACTAAGCTAGGTATTAGAGACACATCACTGGTAACAATAGTGAGGGACTCGATTGCAGCCCTGGTCCTGGATGGACCCACCACGCCACGGTGACCCACTGCAGCTGACAACGGCAGTGAAATTGCAGACATGGTAAGAGTATAAGTGTCGAACCACCACACTTGTAGCACAATAACAGCAATAGTAACACAATCACCAAAGTAGATGGAGGATATCAGCAATAATAGTGATGGGCACGGCCGTAACAGCCAAAAAAGTAGTGCAACGCAATAGCATAGCAACAAAATCAAAACATTAGTATAATAGTGGCGATAGCGTAACAGTACAACATAGAATCAACAGCATTAAAGCAGCAACGACAGCATCATACTTGTAAAAAAATAGCAGCTTAGCAGCAAAAATACAGTAGTCCTAATACAATACACTAGTAAGATCATAAAATTGTTAGCAGTACAACAGTTGCATAGTGGTAGTAGCAGTGTAGAGGAGGAGCACTTGTAGCTGACCCTTCTTTCATAGCAATTACACTGTAGTGCAGCAATGTAATAGCACAACATGTAGTCGATGACTACAATGAGGACATCTCTAAAGTAATCCCTTGGACAGTCCAACATCAAGAATAAGTTTTAGATCCTGTACTAAACCTCCTTGACAACGAACTATTGATCACGACTGTCCGTCCAGAATATAGTCCCCCCTATTACAAGGACCCATCCAAGGTTCTCACATTTCCACCCAGATACCTCCTTCCTAATCACCAAGTGGGAGGATCACCACTACTATTGCCACATCAGTGTCCTGGAGTGCATGACGATGCGCTCACCTAAGCACGTAAAAAGAGAAAGCACTACAAATTAGAGGCAATCAACGAGTCTTTCCATACCATATGTCTCCTATAAGTGAGTTGAATCCACCAATTATGTAACTATGACGTCACAATTGATGGGCTTGGACCTCCTCCTATGATGAACTACGCTTTGTGCTACCAATAAACCCATGTACCATGCTCTTCAATACCATACACATTCTTCTAATGCTATGGTACATGTCTTGTGTGCAAGATTCTTGAACGAAGACACTCTTTTGACCCCACTGGAAAACACTGGCAAGGAGTCACAAACTGATCTTCTCCACTGACACGGAAGCATAATGGAAGAAGCACTGACTTTCCAGATGGTCAAGGTTTGCACAACACAGAAGCATGTGGAGAAGTCATCCAAGACTTTGCAGTAGACAGTAACATGAACCTTTCTTAGGTCTGCAACAAGTTGGCTCATCTAGAATGCAGTGTGGTCAATGGAAGTCGACAAGCTGTGCGTGCCTCCTCAACGTGCGCTACCAAAACAAATATGGCAACATCGCCATCATCCAGTACATAGACGGCCATAAGCATCCCGTACAGCATGAGTTCTGTGCCACATCAAGTAGACATTGAAAAAGAGGTCCTCTTCCGATACAAAGAGGCTACAAAACATCATGGAGGCTTGCATTGACGAGGAGGTTGAATACCCGGTGGAATACCATGCCAATAAGGCAGCTGAGGACAAGCTTATGGACGAGAAGACTCTTTCGTGGTCTCTCTTCCCTGCATACATTGTAGAGTTTTATTACTTTGTGTCTTTTATTCAGTTCTTTCCCATGGATTTTCATCTTTGGCCTTGGGTGGAACTGTCTTCTCATGCACTGTATGACTTGCACCTGGAGATGGTGGACCCCCGTACTGCAACATGCATGGAGCAGGACAGAAAGGAGTTGTTCCGCTTGGCCTTCATCGAACCCGAAGCATATTGTGAGGGCTGGAACTATCTCTGACTCTAGGTCACCATGGATGCAAAATTTCTGAGTTATGGCTTTAAACAGGTCCTGTTGATTTCACATACAGGGACACCAGAAACCACTTCATTCCCATGGTGTGGGACTCTCTAGACATGAAGACAAAGCCATTTGGATGTGGTTAGTGTAGTGGTTGTCGTAGGCATTTCCCATGGCCAAGGACCGTGTCACAATCATAATCTTTGACTATGAAGCAGGGCTGTTGTTGCCTACGAGCTTCTGAGTGGAATGCACACCTATGCATAGCACATCAGGGAGAATGTTAAGTCCAAGTCTGGTAGGGTCGCCAGAGACCTCTTTTGGAACCTTGCACACGCCTTCACTCCCCATGAGTTCCAGCGCACCCGGGCCGAGCTCTCACGCGCGTCAATGCAGGGAGAGGAGTACATCTTCGGTGGCAGTGGTCATCCGCGTATCCCTATTAACAAGTGAAGCATATTCTACTATTGTAAGGCACGGGAGGGACACATGACCAGCATGGCTGCCGAGTCCCTCAACACCCGCATCATGAAATTTTGACTGATGCACCCCTCCCACATCTTTGTGCAGTTGTGTGTGGGTGTCAAAACTTCTTGCAAAACAACATAGGTTAATGCATGACTTTGACACCACGCTCGCCCTGCACCTGGATGGTAAGATTAAGGACTACAATTTATACGCAAGGGAGTACAACATCATCCTAGCAGGGATGCAATCTAGGATTTTCACTCTCAGGTTAAGAGGCGGATTACGTGCACAAGAAATGCCGTCGCCGTCTGTGGAACAGATATGGTTATCTTTGCCAGCATGCCGTCAGCCTCATGCTGGATGCAGGTGTCAACCCGGAGTCCTACACGGACATCCACTCCATGCCACTCCATCTGACACAGATGGAGTGGCATAGAAATTATCACCACTCCATGTCAAGGGTCAATGTACATAAGCTAGAGTACACTGAGAAGGGCTGGAACCTTCCAGGTAAGAAGCGAGCTGTTGGTAGGCTGATGTCCAAGGGTACAGACCACCATGAGCTTCACAAGAACGAGAGGATCTCAGGCCACTGTAGGTTCTCTGGAAAGTTGCCAAAGCACTGCACAAATCCTCCTCCCTTGTCACCAACTAACATTGTTGCTACGTGTGCCAAACAGCTCGCTGGAAGCCAGAGGGCTCGTGGAGATGGTGGTCATGGCCACAGAGCTACAAGTGTAGGATTTGGTGCAGCATCTGATGCAGGTGTAGTGGACGTGGAGCTTGTGACCGACAGACATGAACCAGGTGGTGCAGAACCTGTTACAGGAGGATCAGCAAGTGTCANTGTAGCAGTTGCACCTGCTCCTTGCGGTCATGCGCAGGTAGCGGCACAGAGGGGGGGGGGGGGGGGGGGGGGGGGGGGGGGCAGTAGGGTGAGCTGAACTAGTGTTTTCATCTCAATTTAATGATCATAAGACTCCAAAATCAAGAGTAGACAAGAAAGTGGACTATGAGGCCACCTCTCGTAACTGGTGAGAGGAGGATGATGTCTCTGACTATGTGACCTTTGAATGTGAGGAGTGGGAGACAAGAGAGTGCTCCTCCTCATCAGACTCATCCAATGAACAGAAGGCTCTGCAATACAAGCTTGACTGTAGAGTTGGATCTGCTTGATCATATGTCATGTGTTTACCACGTTTGTTTCATGTTGTTTTCTGCAGTCTGAAGCTACATGTCAATGTTCACCATTGATTGTTTTGTTTTGGATGTGTGTAAAGGTGAGGTAGATCCATGTGCTGGAGAGAACCATCTACAAGCGACAACCAAGGCTGAGTGGTCAGGCGGAGGGTCAGATCACAATTGGCCGTTTGCATGGGTAGTGTGCCGACAGGGGCATATGTGATCAATTTGTAGATGACTAACCTCAACATAGGTGACATAGACAAAGAAAGGGAAAACACTCATGTGGTCAATACATGCAATGGAACATGTGCACCTCCCTTTGAAGCTGTATTTGATGATGCATGTGAGGCACTCATCCATAGGTTTGAGTGCCCTTCTTGTGAGGCCATCTGTTTTGTGCATGACTTATCCGTGTACGTGTAGGTGTGGATCAGTTCATGTGTTCTAGCACCTCCCTTTCACTTCAACTAATGCACCCATGGAGGCTCAAAACAAAGAGTTCCATTCCATTCCCAAGTATCTTGCGTGATTCCTTGTTGTAGTTTTACATGTATTCTACATGAATGACATGGTGACTGAAGTGTTACCAATGCAACGTTCTTACCATGATTCAAGTTACATACATTGTCGCATTTCTCATTAGTTAATAATATTGGTACAACTGGACATAGAGAATAGTTTTGAGTCACGTAAATTCAATTGAATATCACATGAATGTACCATGACGTTGAAAAGGTGCCCAATGCAAAAAGTGAGAAGTTGACATCATATCATTAGTAGCTCATTGTCCTACATAGTGTATGCAGCTCACGAACATGAAGCAAAAGGGAACCATGCAATGCCACAATCGGACATCAACATAGAGAGAAGGAAAAACATAAATACATTGTGAATCATTAGACAAATAAATATGAGTCACCCACTTCCATGAGCACTAAGTTCTAGGAGGCTCTACCTAGAACCATGGCTCCCAAGGATCCGGACAATGTGGCCGACATACGGAGGGAATGCTTCTCCCCAAAAAGCACACCATGGTTTCCGCTTCAGGACGTGTAGAATTTCATGTTGGCATGCCATTCCACGATATCCCAGAAACAAAGTCTACCTTGATGGCAGCCCATGCACCTATTGCTCCATGCGGATGCATGGTGTGTGATGTCCATTATGGGTCCTCTGCGCCCCACGAACCGGCTTGGTCCCACCGGCGTAGTCCATTTGCAAACTCGTTCATCTCGCCATCAGAAGCTATGTTCGCGTGTTCAACTAGTAGTACCTGTACCAATGCAATTGAGGGCGACTATCCCATCTCACGAGTCCCATGGGCACCACTTCAGAAACGTGAACAGTACGAAAAATAGGTTCAACATTGAACGAAAGCCAAGCGATCGGTTTATGGTGTGAGTTAAGGAAGTCTAAGAGTCAATATGTGGCACGGCACACCATTTGTAACCGACAAAGAGGTTTTGGTGAACTATATGGTCTGCCATCAAACTCATGTAGCATTGGTAGTTGGCTCATGTACGTGAAAATGGTGGTTGGACATGTGTGCGCTGTTAAGTTGGGAACAAGTGAGTTCATCGATTGTTCTTGCGCATCACCTCGCAAACATACCGTTCACAGGTATTATGATGGAGGAATCTGATGTAGGATGGTGGATATTGAGAGGCGCTTGTTCATTGGACACCTGATACACATTGCAAGGCATTAAACCAATGGTTTGCCAATTTTTCCGGATTCGGCAGGACCGAATGAACCTGCTTCAATGTGTAGTCTTCTGGCAATGTCATCTGTCACAGTGTCCACATGAAGCTGACTCAAAATGGGGTTCTTTTTTTTTTTGTGCTGTGTAGGTGGGGAAACATAGTGGGTGTGCAAAGTATTCAAGTTTTCTACGGTCGCATCCGGAGTATTACTTTTTAATAGTGGCCATCGAGCGCAGCTTTTGCTTTTCCCGGAAGTCGTGATTATCATTCTACAGACGTGGTCCTTGTATAAATCCTCAGTGTCAAATTTAAAAATCTATAAACTAGTTACAAAATAGTGTAGAATACAATAAAAAAAAACTGTTACTCTACCCTCACATTCTAAAGTGTGCCCAAGAGTTTCATAACATTCTATCCACACCAGGAGCTATGGAGAGAATCACCCAAAGAATAAAAAATAGTGGCGACCTGGTGATGAATTTGTTACATAGCAGGCGTACACGAGTCCCTAGTGTTCCAGAGTGGGCATTTCTGTTGTTTTGCAAACAGCCCATTGTGTCACGAGACTGCAATGTTCACTTCAACGGTCGAGGAAAAACCGGCCAACTGCCCCCACCCTAAGTGAATCTTACCAAACATTCCGACAATTCTGAACACTCTCGTCAATCTACGACAGAAGTATCACAACCTTTCGGTCGACTTCTCGATTTACCGAGAAGAATCTGGATTTGTAAAGATACATCTCGCATCTTCACCGCCGATTCTTGAAGACCCCCGACTTCTCCGTGGACCTTCTTAAATCCAACCACTCACAACACAACTCCGCACGCATTGCTTGACAACCAACCCAATGACCCCGACTATGCCTCATTCGTAACTCAACACTTGTATGTATATGTTCGACTGTTTTGACACTTTTCATCAAAGTACACTTCCGCTAATAAGAAGTTGCTCAAGTGACCCAAGTTATGAACTGTGTTCTGCCTCGCAACTTCACCATCTATGCTCCGTTCGGTATGATACTTGATATCAGAGGGCAGTGGTACTGGAGAGGCATTCGACAACTTTATCCATCTGGAGGAATACCTTGCACAAGCCGTCGATGCAAATCGCACGTCAAGAATTTGCATACTTCAAGACTACAACATGAGACGAGCAAACGCAACCGACAACCAGCAGCGGGTCTTCGACAACAACTTCGGTGGTGGAAGAGCAGAACGTGCCGATGCACGTGAACCCTGAAGCTCCAGCGAATGCTGGCATGGTGGGCTATGCGGCAGCTCGATCAACCCCTACGTTTTTTACGACCAATCAGGTCGCAAACCCAACAGGGATAAACCAGCCGCCCCTACCAATGGCCTCGACGATGACAACAGGGAAAACAGGTGGCACTGGACGAGAGGTGCCCATCAACGAGGAAGTGGCAAACCGGATCTCAGCAATCCAAAGAATCAACAACCCTCTGCCCCAATAACTCAACGTCGTGATGGAGGCTCTTTGCAACGCAAGCGCACGTAGAGCGATAGTTGTTGAGAGAAATTCCCAACTCTCAAGTAAAATCAAAATTCGTCCCGCTCCATCAAAACCGTTTGATCCTGCAAACCAAAAATGACCGATGGTTTGGATGTGGTTGACGATTTTAGAGATGTACTTCAGCACTGCTAGGGTCAACAACGATCAAAAGAAAATTGACTGTGCGGCCGTGCTTTTACGTGACACGGTGTAAAGTTGGTAGTCCGACATAAAGACCATCCAACAGCGATAGGAGACCCGTGGAGCATCATCAATAGCCAACGATGCCCATATCATGTCGTCGACCGCAGGCGTTCTACCTTTGGAGCAGATCAACCCACAGTGACAAGATGCACTGACGCCACCAACTGACTGGAATGAATTCTCGCACACGATACTCGCCCGCTTTGGATGACTGAATGAAAAGTCTGACACACAGTACAAGCTCCAGCGTCTCCGTCAACACTTCAGCGTGGCAGAGTATATGATGATCTCGTGGAGATTCCATGAGATCATCATTGGAGCAGAAGTCACCCCCGATGAACTCTGTTTTCACTACAACAACGGCCTTAAGCGAGATATCCGGCAAGAAATTGCTATTTTGGCGTCCAAAACGACTTGCCACCAATGATAGCAGCAGCAGAAAGGATCGACCGTGCCAACTACAATGCTCGGATCCAATAATCCTACGGTCGATGGCCTCCTAACCGCATTTGTCATGGAAACAGAAAGATCCGGTCTACGGAATCCTCGACTCCAATGGAAGTGGAATTTATCAACCAGAGAGATACGCAGCCCTGCTATAATTGCAGAAAAGTCGGGCACATCGCTTGCAACTGCCGAAGCAAGTAGTAGGCCAGAAACGGGGGGAAGTCACAAAGTAATGAGTGTGGAACAACAAAGGGCTGGAGTGAAACGTGCAACTATTGTCCCTAAGGAGTGATTTACGCCAAACGATCACCCATCTAAACGGCCTACATCACCATAGAGGGTTTCCAAAATCGCGAAGTTCGACGGGGGGTACGAGGACGACCAATCGACGATACTGCTAAAAGTACAGCCTCGACGATGCAGAAGTCGTAGAACAGTATTGGCACTATTGGATGGAGGAGCTTCACACAGCTTTATGAGCAACGACATGGTCCACAAACTGGGTTTGCAGACCCACTTTGTGGGTGGTAAATACCCATGGGTGTTTGAAGAAAAAAGCGTCGACGACAGATTGCAAATACGGAGAATCTGAGCACCACTCTGACTACAAGTGGGAGATCTATGTGATGTAACGGTCTGGAGGTCTTGTCCAATGAGCGATCACCAAGTCATCCTCTGACAAAATTTCCTATACCGGCACAATCTGCAGATCGACTGGAACAACGGCAACGTCTACGCGGAGATCGACATTGCCAAATGACAACTTTGCGAGCAGGAGGGAAGCCGACAGCGCACGCAGTAGAGGTGAAGCAACAGAGGAAGGCGCGGAAGCCGAAAAGCGGCAACCTGTGCAGCCAACACCGCTCAACGTGGCCATGCATTGTATACAATGAGGAGCTCGTGCGTGGCTCATACATCTCAAGCCAATGGAATAAGTGGATTTGGCAGCAGCATTCATTCTGATTCATCATTGACATCAACAAATGTTCATGATGGTTCCTGAAGAGTTCTCGCCATTCATCCAAGAGTTTGCAAATGTTTTCCCCGACGAACTTCTTAGAACCTTACCTCCTGAATGAGACAACGACCATCGCATCAAATTAAAGCCAGGCAGCAGACCTACAGTTCGAAGGACCTATCGAATGAGCCATCACAAGCTGGCCGAGCTAAGAATACAGCTCGATGAGATGCTCGGTCAATGGTTCATCCGCCGTTCCACGTTACCATACGCCCCACCAGTGCTGTTTGTATCAAAGAAAAGTAGTGAGATGCGGATGTGCTTGGATTTTTTGCAAAATCGACTTACACAATGGACATCAGCAAACACGTGTGGCAGACGCCAACATCAAGAAAACAGTGATCCGAACCTGCTACAGGAATTTTGAAATCACGGCAACGCCATTCGGACTGACGAATGCCTCGGCAACCTTTGTGGTGGCATTGAACAACATTTTCCGACTATACCGTGATGATTTTGTCATGGTGTATCTCGACGACATTCTGGTGTACACACGCACCTCAGAGGAGCACAATGGACATCTTGAAAAAGTCCTCGAAGTTTTACAAAGAGCAAAATATTTTGGAAAACTCTCGAAATGCTTCAGTTGTCGTTCGATCGAGTTTTTGAATTACATCATCAAGAGTGGACGCATCACCATGGATCCAAAAAATGTATCATCAGGCGCTAGTTGGCCAACGTCGACCAACGTTTGAGAAATTCAAGTTTTCCTTGGCTTTTGCAATTACTACCGGCGATTTGTATGTGATTACGCCCGAGTGTCAACACCTCTTTCCGGCCTCACTCGAAAAGAAAACGAGTGTCGGTGGGGAGAAATCAAGCAATAATCGTTCACCGCTTTGCAAAACGCTCTGACCTCGGCATTTGCCCTACAATTTGCCGATCCAACGGTCAATTATGTAATGGCCACATACGCGTCAGACTGAGCAATTGGTGTAGTCCTCCTGCAAGACCACGGTAACGGAGAGCAACCGGTCGCCTACGTGTCCCAAAAACTCCAAGGACCGAAACTCAACTATGTCGTACACGAGAAAGAAATGCTGGCGGTCATGCATGTTGTGATTTGTGACGTTCCCGTCGACCTGTACAGTTTATAGTGACCACTCAGCCATTTCCATATTCATGCAGATCCCTGATGCGGAACCTGGTGGTACCGGTGCGTCATCTGGTGGTGGACCACCAGGTTGGAGATGACCGACGACCGTTCCAGAGCTCTGGACACTACCTGGGACCTCTTGCAGTTTTTCTGCAGCACGCAGGAGTTTATCAGTGGACTGGCCGTGGGCCCGATTTGCATTTTTTTGCATTGTGTGTCCACCGTTTGATGCCAGATGCATGCATGTGACCAGTCGTAGTGTCTAACTTTTGATCCTACACATCTAGGTTCAGATGGCATAGCGTTCTCACATGTATGCGCACAGTTCCGGCCAAAATAGTGGTTTTGGGCCGGTTTTAGGACAGATCTTGCACTGTCACGTGCGACACC
>SZWC01022933.1:0-22135 GCA_023375785.1 Penium margaritaceum
TGTAGGGTGACTCAACTATGCTCTGTCTCATGTGAGATATGACCTGTGAGTACACCATGTAGGTGAGTGGTTAACTTGGCCATTTTGTTGATTTGGCCAAGTGAGAGGTCATGAGCTCGATCCTAGCCCCATGCACATCTTGGTTGTTTTAGAAGCTTCCAAGAAAGAAATTCCATTGCTTCTGGGAAGCAACACGGCTGATCAGTCACCTTGGCACAAGGATGCTTATGTGTCAAGCCCACAGCACAAGTCTCTGGTGATGTGGCAGGGTCAAGCCACTTCTTAGGAATGTGCTTTTGAGTTCTAGGACTGGACAGACAGCTATAAAAGGACTTTTCTTGCATGCTGATCAATAAACCCTTGCTTGATGCTCTCTTGCATATTGACGACTTGAGCTCTTCTTGAGATGTAATGCTAAGGCGTTAGTACTCTTGAAGGTGAATTGTATGCCTGATTAAGTTTGGGGTGCACGACACATACCTTCAAAGGAAGAAGGTGTAAAAACCTTTGTGAGCTTTTTTGGTTTCGCGGCTTCTCTGCCGGAGGTGGTTACCTCAGTAGCTAACAAAGGGTTATGGGCCCACTCCTCTGGTTAGAGAAGTTTCACGCACGCAACCGCCAAAGTCACAAGCAGTGAGAGCGCCTTCGCTCTCACCCATCCTCTCTGTTTGCAGGTCAATCATCAGCCGGAGGGGAATCCAACGCATCTGCACCTTTCTGCCTTGGGAGCTGACATCAGCCTACATCAGCCTACATCAGCCTACATCTGCTTGCATCCGCCAACGTGAACAGGGCCAGCAGTTGCCTCTTCTCACCAACAGCCTACAACGGCCTCAAACACAGGTGCATTGGCATCAACAACAGGTGCAGCAGCTATAGCAGTTGAAGGTGTAGGGATGGCAGGGACAGGGGAACCAGGGAATCATTCTCCCATCCTCAAGTGTGATGGAGAGGGGTTTGCTCTCTGGAAGTGGCAGTTTGAGATCATCATGGATGATAGAGACTTGCTAGGATATTTTGACGGAAGTATCCCAGCACCAAAGGAGGAGGGTGCTGACCTTGTGTCATGGGTCAAGCTCAACAAGAAGGCTCTTGCCGTTCTCGTGTCCTCCATACAACCCTCAGTCCTCTCACACATCAGCGGTTGTACAGTGGCAGCCGCGGCATACGCCAAACTGGGCAAGGTGTTTCAGTCCTCCTCACTTGCCAACCGTCTCTTCATTCTACAAAACCTCATCAGTATGAGGCTTGGTGAAGGGGAGGATGTCTCCGCCTTTATGCAGAAGTTTGAGACTCTCTTGCAACAAGCCAACGGCATGGGGTGGGACCTGAAATCAGATATGCAGGCCATGATTTTTCTGATGACGCTGCCGGAGAGCTGGGGTCCCATGATCACAGTGATTGAAGGGTGGACGGAAGAGCAAGTATCCTACACCACCGTCTCGGAGTATGTACGGAATGAAGCCATGCGTCGCAGCAGTAGTGAAGCAAACATGGCTGCCTTTGCCTCACGAAGCAGCGGTGCATTTTGTAATACCTCCTCCTCTGGATACAAGGGAAACAACGGCACTCGTGGAAGGGGTCCAAAGCGTCAAGGAAACTGCCATAACTGTGGTAAGGCTGGACACTGGGCTCGGGAGTGCCGGGCACCCAAGAAGGAGGGAGGAGACGAGGATGAATGGCGAGGGGGACATGGTGGGAAGGATCCCACAAGCTTGATGGCCGAGTGTGCCTCCAACAAAGGGAGGGCGATACTCAGGCCAAGAGCTTACGGCCTTGACTCAGGTACAAACGAGCATACCACCTATGAGAAGAGAGACTTCATCTCTCTTGCTCCATGCAACAAAAACTTCAGAGTCGCCAACGGCAAGGTTGAGGCAGCTGAGGGGATTGGTGACAAGCTGGTCACAGTGTGTGTCAACGGTGCGGACTCCGACCTCAAGCTAGAGGGGGTAGTCTACTTGCCCTCCTTCACAGCCAACCTGCTCTCTGTCTCTAAGCTAACTGACCATGGCATGACAGTTGTTTTTACAGAGAAGGAAGCAGTGATAGTCCCTACTAAGGACATCAGCATTTCCTACCCTGCCAAGAAGGTTGTTGCACAGGTCCCTCGCATTGATGGACTCTACGTCTTGCAAACCAAGACAACATCAATTGCTGAATCTTTGGCCGGGAGTGACGATGAGGAGAGCAACGATGCAGACTCTGATGACGAAGGACATGTTGGAGCAGCGGAAGCAGTGGCACCGGAAGATTCGGCATCAAAACCAGACGCAAATGCAGCCACCGAGGCTGTTCATTCTAGCAAGGGCACATCGTCGGAGAACCTGTGGCACAGGCGCTTTGGGCATGTGGCTCATCGCACATTGGTACTCATGGATAAGGAGGAGCTAGTGCGTGGGATGGAGCTAGGTGATGAGGCGGAGGGAGCTGGGATCTTGTGTGAGCCATGCCTTCAAGGCAAGGCCAAGAAGAAACCTTTCAAGCGTAATGGTACGCATGCTCTCGCACCCCTTGACCTCATCCACTCTGACNGCATACCGTCCAATGGAGGCAGCAGATATTTCCTCACATGCATCGACGACAACAGCCGCAAGGTCTGGATATACTTTCTCAAAAAGAAAAGTGAGGTGAAGGAGAATCTGCAAGCCTTTGTCGCTATGGTCGAGCGACAGAGTGGAAGGAAGGTGAAGGCATTCAGGACGGACAATGGGGGGGGAGTACGAAGCCTGAAGGGAGTGGCTCAAGGCACAGGGCATTGAACACCATAAAACTACTCCCTACTCACCTCAAAGCAACGGCGTAGCAGAGAGGATGAATCAGACCCTCCTTGGCATGACAAGGTGCATGCTCTTTGACGCCAAGCTGCCTCCTAGGTTCTGGGCTGAAGCAGCACGCACGGCTACGTATCTTGTGAACCTCACACCTGCAGCAGCTCTGCGAAGGAGAGGCAAGAAGAAGCAGACACAGAAGCTGAAGACACCTCAAGAAGCATGGTCGGGCAAGAAGCCGGACGCCTCCCATCTCAAGGTGTTCGGTTGCACCGGCTTTGCCAAGGTCCAGGCGGGTGAGGGTCCTGGAAAGCTCGATGCAAGAGCACGAAAGTGTATTTTCATCGGCTATGACACCGCCCACAGAGCTTATAGAATGTGGGACCTAGGAGCTAAGAAGGTCATCCGCAGCACAGACGTGGATTTCAACGAACGTTCAGTGAGTAAGGGAGAGCTTCTTGAACTTGAGAACACTCCAAAACAAGGAGAGTGGCCCACTCTTCTTGAGGAGGGAGACAAAGCACCAGCACAATGGCATGGGCTGGGTACTACAACAAGGAGAGAAGCTGATGAAGATGACTTGGAGGGATCAGCCTCCGAGTCCGACGTATCTGATCCTCCAGACCATGAGGAGGATACCTCTCCCCCCATCGACGACAAAACAAACCTCCAGCCTCTACATCAACAGCAACAGCAAGAAGGTCTAAGGAGCAGTTCACGTCTGAAAGTTCCTCGGCAGCATTACGATGCAGATAGGGGTGAATGGACAGGCTTCAACTATTTGTTCATGGTTCAAGAGGAGCCAACGTCTGTTGCATAGGCACTCGCGCGGCCTGACAAAGCTGAGTGGGATGAAGCAATTCGCAGTGAACTCAGCTCCATCGAGGAGAATGGGACATGGGTACTGGTGGACAGACCTGTCGGCGCTCGTGTTGTGGGTTCCAAGTGGGTGCTGAAAGTAAAAAGGAAACAGGATGGTAAGATAGGCAAGTACAAGGCACGGGTGGTAGCACAGGGGTTCTCTCAACGGCCTGGCGCAGAGTACGATGAGACCTTTGCTCTCGTTGTGACGTTTGCCTCCATCCGATCAATGCTCGCCATTGCTGTTGCCAAGAACATGGAGGTCCACCACATGGATGTCAAGACAGCCTTCCTTTATGGCAAACTTGACAAGGAGGTGCTGATGGAGGTTCCAGAGGGGGTTGATGCGCCCGAGGGCAAGGTGTGCAGGCTGGTGAAGGCGCTCTATGGGCTAAAACAAGCGCCAAGACTTTGGTACCAAGAGATGGATACATTCATGGCCAAGGAGTCCTTCATGCACTGCGACAACGACCCTAGCATGTACGTGTATGAGAGTGATAAAGGGACTATGTTGGTCGCCTTGTACGTTGATGACCTGATTCTGTGCTCTTCTTCAACGCAGCTGCTGGACGATCTCAAGGGGCAGCTGAGTAGCAGGTTCAAGATGAAGGACATGGGTCCTCTTAACTTCTACCTTGGCATTGCCAGCAAGCGTGACAGAGCCGCAGGTACCATCAGCCTGAACCAGACAAAGTACATCGACTCCATCCTCAAACGATACGACATGGCAGATTGCAAGCCTGCCAGCACACCCATGAGCTCAGAGTGCAAGCTCTCCACCTCCATGTCCCCATCCAACGAAGCGGAGAAAACTGACATGCTGGGCATCCCATATCAGTCTGCAGTGGGCAGTCTGATGTATGCCATGGTCACCACCCGGCCAGATATAGCCCATGCTGTTGGGCAGGTGAGCCGGTTTGTGGCCAATCCTGGTCCACTACACTGGCAGGCTGTGAAGCGCATCATGCGCTACCTTAAGGGGACGCGACGCGTGGGACTCTAGTTTGGAGGCATCGCTGGATCCGCGTCACTCCGTCTCATGAACTACACCGACGCTGACTGTGGAGGCAATATCGACGACAGAAAATCCACCTCCGGCTTTGTGTGTATGCTAAATGGAGGTGCTGTCAGGTGGGCGAGTCGCAAGCAGGAGTGTGTCTCTCTGTCAACAGCTGAAGCTAAGTACATTGCATTGGCTGAGGTGTGTAAAGAGGTGCAGTGGCTTCGAAGCTTGCTCTCTGAGATGAAGGCACCACAGGCAACGGCAAGAATCATCAAGATTGACAACATGAGCGCGATTGACATGTCCAAGAACCCAGTTCTGTCCAGGCGCACAAAGCACATCGAGATCCGCTACCACTATGCTCGGGACTTGGTCTACAAGCAAACAATGGAGCTGGAGTATGTCGGCACCAAGCTGAACCGGGCTGACATGCTTACAAAGCCATTGGACAAGGATCTCCACCGGGCGGGCAAGCATATATCGGCATGGTCAACGCAAGTGATGAAGAATGATGATCGAAACTGACGCAAGGTGCAAGGGAGAGATTTGTTGAATATGTTTGCCCCTTGTTCAGTCTTGTACAACGGATCAGGAATGCTCTGCCCCTTGTGGAGGTATGACCCCTGGATTTGTTGTAGGGTGACTCAACTATGCTCTGTCTCATGTGAGATATGACCTGTGAGTACACCATGTAGGTGAGTGGTTAACTTGGCCATTTTGTTGATTTGGCCAAGTGAGAGGTCATGAGCTCGATCCTGGCTCCATGCACATCTTGGTTGTTTTNAGAAGCTTCCAAGAAAGAAAGTCCATTGCTTCTGGGAAGCAACACGGCTGATCAGTCACCTTGGCACAAGGATACTTATGTGTCAAGCCCACAGCGCAAGTCTCTTGGTGATGTGGCAGGATCAAGCCACTTCTTAGGAATGTGCTTTTGAGTTCTAGGACTGGACAGGCAGCTATAAAACGACTTGTCTTGCATGCTGATCAATCAACCCTTGCTTGATGCTCTCTTGCGTATTGACGACTTGAGCTCCTCTTGAGATGTAATGCTAAGGCGTTAGTACTCTTGAAGGTGAAGTGTATGCCTGATTAAGTTTGGGGTGCACGACACATACCTGCAAAGGAAGGAGGTGTAAAAACCTTTGTGAGCTTTTTGGTTTCGCGGCTTCTATGCCGGAGGTGGTTAGCTCAGTAGCTAACAAAAAGCCGGGTCACAAAAACCAAAGCCGGGTCATAGAACCCAAAGCCGGGTCACAGAGGGTCCAAAGCCGGGTCACAGAAACCAAAGCTGGGTCACAGAAACCAAAGCCGGGTCACAAAAAGCAAAGCCGGGTCACAGAAACCAAAGCCGGGTCACAAAAAGCAAAGCCGGGTCACAGAAACCAAAGCCGGGTCACAAAAAGCAAAGCCGGGTCACAGAAACCAAAGCCGGGTCACAAAAAGCAAAGCCGGGTCACAGAAACCAAAGCCGGGTCACAAAAAGCAAAGCCGGGTCACAGAAACCAAAGCCGGGTCACAAAAAGCAAAGCCGGGTCACAGAAACCAAAGCCGGGTCACAAAAAGCAAAGCCGGGTCACAGAAACCAAAGCCGGGTCACAAAAAGCAAAGCCGGGTCACAGAAACCAAAGCCGGGTCACAAAAAGCAAAGCCGGGTCACAGAAACCAAAGCCGGGTCACAAAAAGCAAAGCCGGGTCACAGAAACCAAAGCCGGGTCACAAAAAGCAAAGCCGGGTCACAGAAACCAAAGCCGGGTCACAAAAAGCAAAGCCGGGTCACAGAAACCAAAGCCGGGTCACAAAAAGCAAAGCCGGGTCACAGAAACCAAAGCCGGGTCACAAAAAGCAAAGCCGGGTCACAGAAACCAAAGCCGGGTCACAGAATTCAAAGCTCGGTCACAGAAACCAAAGCCGGGTCACAAAAAGAAAAGCCGGGTCACATAAACCAAAGCCGGGTCACAGAAACTGATGCCGGGTCACAGAAACCAAAGCCGGTCAGAGAAACCAAAGCCGGGTCACAGAAACCAAAGTCGGGTCACAGAAACCAAAGCGGGGTCACAAAAACCAGAGCCAGGTGACAGAAACCAAATACGGATCACAGAAACCAGAACCAGATCACAAAAACCAAAGCCATGTCACAGAAACCAAAGCCAAGTCAAAGAAACCAAAGCCGAGTCACAGAATCTAGAGCCGGGTCACAGAAAACCAAAGCCAGGTCACAGAAACAAAAGCCGGGTCACAAAAACCAAAGCCGGGTCAGAGAAACCAACGCCGGGTGACAGAATCCAAAGCCGGGTAAATGAAACCAAAGCAGAGTCACAGAAACCAAAGCCGGGTCATAGAACCTAAAAGGTGGTAGAAGCCAAAGCTGGGTCACAAAAACCAAAGCCAAGTCACATAAACCAAAGCCTGGTCACAGAAACAAAAGCCGGTCCACAGACACCAAAGCCGGGTCATAGAAACCAAAGCCGGGTCACAGAAACCAAAGCTGGGCCACAGATACCAAAGTCGGGTCACAGAAACCAAAGCCGGGTCACAGAAACCAAAGCCGGGCCACAGATACCAAAGCCGGGTCACAGATACCAAAGCCGGGTCACAGATACCAAAGCCGGGTCACAGATACCAAAGCCGGGTCACAGATACCAAAGCCGGGTCACAGATACCAAAGCCGGGTCACAGATACCAAAGCCGGGTCACAGATACCAAAGCCGGGTCACAGATACCAAAGCCGGGTCACAGATACCAAAGCCGGGTCACAGATACCAAAGCCGGGTCACAGATACCAAAGCCGGGTCACAGATACCAAAGCCGGGTCACAGATACCAAAGCCGGGTCACAGATACCAAAGCCGGGTCACAGATACCAAAGCCGGGTCACAGATACCAAAGCCGGGTCACAGATACCAAAGCCGGGTCACAGATACCAAAGCCGGGTCACAGATACCAAAGCCGGGTCACAGATACCAAAGCCGGGTCACAGATACCAAAGCCGGGTCACAGATACCAAAGCCGGGTCACAGATACCAAAGCCGGGTCACAGATACCAAAGCCGGGTCACAGATACCAAAGCCGGGTCACAGATACCAAAGCCGGGTCACAGATACCAAAGCCGGGTCACAGATACCAAAGCCGGGTCACAGATACCAAAGCCGGGTCACAGATACCAAAGCCGGGTCACAGATACCAAAGCCGGGTCACAGATACCAAAGCCGGGTCACAGATACCAAAGCCGGGTCACAGATACCAAAGCCGGGTCACAGATACCAAAGCCGGGTCACAGATACCAAAGCCGGGTCACAGATACCAAAGCCGGGTCACAGATACCAAAGCCGGGTCACAGATACCAAAGCCGGGTCACAGATACCAAAGCCGGGTCACAGATACCAAAGCCGGGTCACAGATACCAAAGCCGGGTCACAGATACCAAAGCCGGGTCACAGATACCAAAGCCGGGTCACAGATACCAAAGCCGGGTCACAGATACCAAAGCCGGGTCACAGATACCAAAGCCGGGTCACAGATACCAAAGCCGGGTCACAGATACCAAAGCCGGGTCACAGATACCAAAGCCGGGTCACAGATACCAAAGCCGGGTCACAGATACCAAAGCCGGGTCACAGATACCAAAGCCGGGTCACAGATACCAAAGCCGGGTCACAGATACCAAAGCCGGGTCACAGATACCAAAGCCGGGTCACAGAACCCAAAGCCGGGTCACAAAAACCAAAGCCGGGTCATAGAAACCAAAGCCGGGTCAGAGAAACCAAAGCCGGGTCACAGAAACCAAAGCCGGGTCACAGAAACCAAAGTTGGGTCACAGACACCAAAGCCGGGTCACGGAAACCAAAGCTGGGTCACAGAACCCAAAGCCGGGTCACAGAAACCAAAGCCGGGTCACAGAAACCAAAGCCAAGTCACAGAAACCAGAACCATGTCACAAAAACCAAAGCCATGTCACAGAAACCAAAGCCTAGTCACAGAAACCAAAGCCGAGTCACAGAATCTAGAGCCGGGTCACATCAAACCAAAGCCAGGTCACAGAAACAAAAGCCGGGTCACAGAAACCAAAGCCGGGTCAGAGAAACCAAAGCCAGGTCACAAAAGCCAAAGCCGGGTTACTGAAACCAAATCCCAGTCACAGAAACCAAAGCCGGGTTATAGAAACTAAAAGCTGGGTCTTAGAAACCAAAGCTGGGTCACAGAAACCAAAGCCAAGTCACAGAAACCAAAGCCGGATCGAGGAACCAAAGCCGGGTCACAGAAACCAAAGCCGGGCCACAGATACCAAAGTCGGGTCACAGAAACCAAAGCCGCGTCAACGAACCAAAGCCGGAGCACAGAAACCAAAGCCCGGTCATAGAAACCAAAGCTGGGTCACAGAACCCAAAGCCGGCTCACAGAAACCAAAGCCGGGTCAGAGAAACCAACGCCGGATCACAGAATCCAAAGCCGGGTCACAGAAACCAGAGCGAGGTCACAGACACCAAAGTCGGGTCACGGAAACCAAAGCTGGGTCACAGAACCCAAAGCCGGCTCACAGAAACCAAAGCCGGGTCAGAGAAACCAACGCCGGATCACAGAATCCAAAGCCGGGTCACAGAAACCAGAGCGAGGTCACAGACACCAAAGTCGGGTCACGGAAACCAAAGCTGGGTCACAGAACCCAAAGCCGGCTCACAGAAACCAAAGCCGGGTCAGAGAAACCAACGCCGGATCACAGAATCCAAAGCCGGGTCACAGAAACCAGAGCGAGGTCACAGACACCAAAGTCGGGTCACGGAAACCAAAGCTGGGTCACAGAACCCAAAGCCGGCTCACAGAAACCAAAGCCGGGTCAGAGAAACCAACGCCGGATCACAGAATCCAAAGCCGGGTCACAGAAACCAGAGCGAGGTCACAGACACCAAAGTCGGGTCACGGAAACCAAAGCTGGGTCACAGAACCCAAAGCCGGCTCACAGAAACCAAAGCCGGGTCAGAGAAACCAACGCCGGATCACAGAATCCAAAGCCGGGTCACAGAAACCAGAGCGAGGTCACAGACACCAAAGTCGGGTCACGGAAACCAAAGCTGGGTCACAGAACCCAAAGCCGGCTCACAGAAACCAAAGCCGGGTCAGAGAAACCAACGCCGGATCACAGAATCCAAAGCCGGGTCACAGAAACCAGAGCGAGGTCACAGACACCAAAGTCGGGTCACGGAAACCAAAGCTGGGTCACAGAACCCAAAGCCGGCTCACAGAAACCAAAGCCGGGTCAGAGAAACCAACGCCGGATCACAGAATCCAAAGCCGGGTCACAGAAACCAGAGCGAGGTCACAGACACCAAAGTCGGGTCACGGAAACCAAAGCTGGGTCACAGAACCCAAAGCCGGCTCACAGAAACCAAAGCCGGGTCAGAGAAACCAACGCCGGATCACAGAATCCAAAGCCGGGTCACAGAAACCAGAGCGAGGTCACAGACACCAAAGTCGGGTCACGGAAACCAAAGCTGGGTCACAGAACCCAAAGCCGGCTCACAGAAACCAAAGCCGGGTCAGAGAAACCAACGCCGGATCACAGAATCCAAAGCCGGGTCACAGAAACCAGAGCGAGGTCACAGACACCAAAGTCGGGTCACGGAAACCAAAGCTGGGTCACAGAACCCAAAGCCGGCTCACAGAAACCAAAGCCGGGTCAGAGAAACCAACGCCGGATCACAGAATCCAAAGCCGGGTCACAGAAACCAGAGCGAGGTCACAGACACCAAAGTCGGGTCACGGAAACCAAAGCTGGGTCACAGAACCCAAAGCCGGCTCACAGAAACCAAAGCCGGGTCAGAGAAACCAACGCCGGATCACAGAATCCAAAGCCGGGTCACAGAAACCAGAGCGAGGTCACAGACACCAAAGTCGGGTCACGGAAACCAAAGCTGGGTCACAGAACCCAAAGCCGGCTCACAGAAACCAAAGCCGGGTCAGAGAAACCAACGCCGGATCACAGAATCCAAAGCCGGGTCACAGAAACCAGAGCGAGGTCACAGACACCAAAGTCGGGTCACGGAAACCAAAGCTGGGTCACAGAACCCAAAGCCGGCTCACAGAAACCAAAGCCGGGTCAGAGAAACCAACGCCGGATCACAGAATCCAAAGCCGGGTCACAGAAACCAGAGCGAGGTCACAGACACCAAAGTCGGGTCACGGAAACCAAAGCTGGGTCACAGAACCCAAAGCCGGCTCACAGAAACCAAAGCCGGGTCAGAGAAACCAACGCCGGATCACAGAATCCAAAGCCGGGTCACAGAAACCAGAGCGAGGTCACAGACACCAAAGTCGGGTCACGGAAACCAAAGCTGGGTCACAGAACCCAAAGCCGGCTCACAGAAACCAAAGCCGGGTCAGAGAAACCAACGCCGGATCACAGAATCCAAAGCCGGGTCACAGAAACCAGAGCGAGGTCACAGACACCAAAGTCGGGTCACGGAAACCAAAGCTGGGTCACAGAACCCAAAGCCGGCTCACAGAAACCAAAGCCGGGTCAGAGAAACCAACGCCGGATCACAGAATCCAAAGCCGGGTCACAGAAACCAGAGCGAGGTCACAGACACCAAAGTCGGGTCACGGAAACCAAAGCTGGGTCACAGAACCCAAAGCCGGCTCACAGAAACCAAAGCCGGGTCAGAGAAACCAACGCCGGATCACAGAATCCAAAGCCGGGTCACAGAAACCAGAGCGAGGTCACAGACACCAAAGTCGGGTCACGGAAACCAAAGCTGGGTCACAGAACCCAAAGCCGGCTCACAGAAACCAAAGCCGGGTCAGAGAAACCAACGCCGGATCACAGAATCCAAAGCCGGGTCACAGAAACCAGAGCGAGGTCACAGACACCAAAGTCGGGTCACGGAAACCAAAGCTGGGTCACAGAACCCAAAGCCGGCTCACAGAAACCAAAGCCGGGTCAGAGAAACCAACGCCGGATCACAGAATCCAAAGCCGGGTCACAGAAACCAGAGCGAGGTCACAGACACCAAAGTCGGGTCACGGAAACCAAAGCTGGGTCACAGAACCCAAAGCCGGCTCACAGAAACCAAAGCCGGGTCAGAGAAACCAACGCCGGATCACAGAATCCAAAGCCGGGTCACAGAAACCAGAGCGAGGTCACAGACACCAAAGTCGGGTCACGGAAACCAAAGCTGGGTCACAGAACCCAAAGCCGGCTCACAGAAACCAAAGCCGGGTCAGAGAAACCAACGCCGGATCACAGAATCCAAAGCCGGGTCACAGAAACCAGAGCGAGGTCACAGACACCAAAGTCGGGTCACGGAAACCAAAGCTGGGTCACAGAACCCAAAGCCGGCTCACAGAAACCAAAGCCGGGTCAGAGAAACCAACGCCGGATCACAGAATCCAAAGCCGGGTCACAGAAACCAGAGCGAGGTCACAGACACCAAAGTCGGGTCACGGAAACCAAAGCTGGGTCACAGAACCCAAAGCCGGCTCACAGAAACCAAAGCCGGGTCAGAGAAACCAACGCCGGATCACAGAATCCAAAGCCGGGTCACAGAAACCAGAGCGAGGTCACAGACACCAAAGTCGGGTCACGGAAACCAAAGCTGGGTCACAGAACCCAAAGCCGGCTCACAGAAACCAAAGCCGGGTCAGAGAAACCAACGCCGGATCACAGAATCCAAAGCCGGGTCACAGAAACCAGAGCGAGGTCACAGACACCAAAGTCGGGTCACGGAAACCAAAGCTGGGTCACAGAACCCAAAGCCGGCTCACAGAAACCAAAGCCGGGTCAGAGAAACCAACGCCGGATCACAGAATCCAAAGCCGGGTCACAGAAACCAGAGCGAGGTCACAGACACCAAAGTCGGGTCACGGAAACCAAAGCTGGGTCACAGAACCCAAAGCCGGCTCACAGAAACCAAAGCCGGGTCAGAGAAACCAACGCCGGATCACAGAATCCAAAGCCGGGTCACAGAAACCAGAGCGAGGTCACAGACACCAAAGTCGGGTCACGGAAACCAAAGCTGGGTCACAGAACCCAAAGCCGGCTCACAGAAACCAAAGCCGGGTCAGAGAAACCAACGCCGGATCACAGAATCCAAAGCCGGGTCACAGAAACCAGAGCGAGGTCACAGACACCAAAGTCGGGTCACGGAAACCAAAGCTGGGTCACAGAACCCAAAGCCGGCTCACAGAAACCAAAGCCGGGTCAGAGAAACCAACGCCGGATCACAGAATCCAAAGCCGGGTCACAGAAACCAGAGCGAGGTCACAGACACCAAAGTCGGGTCACGGAAACCAAAGCTGGGTCACAGAACCCAAAGCCGGCTCACAGAAACCAAAGCCGGGTCAGAGAAACCAACGCCGGATCACAGAATCCAAAGCCGGGTCACAGAAACCAGAGCGAGGTCACAGACACCAAAGTCGGGTCACGGAAACCAAAGCTGGGTCACAGAACCCAAAGCCGGCTCACAGAAACCAAAGCCGGGTCAGAGAAACCAACGCCGGATCACAGAATCCAAAGCCGGGTCACAGAAACCAGAGCGAGGTCACAGACACCAAAGTCGGGTCACGGAAACCAAAGCTGGGTCACAGAACCCAAAGCCGGCTCACAGAAACCAAAGCCGGGTCAGAGAAACCAACGCCGGATCACAGAATCCAAAGCCGGGTCACAGAAACCAGAGCGAGGTCACAGACACCAAAGTCGGGTCACGGAAACCAAAGCTGGGTCACAGAACCCAAAGCCGGCTCACAGAAACCAAAGCCGGGTCAGAGAAACCAACGCCGGATCACAGAATCCAAAGCCGGGTCACAGAAACCAGAGCGAGGTCACAGACACCAAAGTCGGGTCACGGAAACCAAAGCTGGGTCACAGAACCCAAAGCCGGCTCACAGAAACCAAAGCCGGGTCAGAAAAACCAAAGCCGGGTCACAGAAACCAAAGCTGGGTCAGAGAAATTAAAGTTGGGTCACAGAAACCAAAGCCGGGTCACAGAAACCAAAGCCGGGTCACAAAAACCAAAGCAGGGTCACAGAAACCAAAGCCGGTCATAGAAACCAAATTTGGGCCACAGAAACCAAAGCAGGGTCACAAAAACCAAAGCCAGGTGACAGGAACCAAAGCCGGATCACAGAAACCAGAACCAGGTCACAAAAACCAAAGCCATGTCACAGAAACCAAAGCCAAGTCATACAAACCAAAGCCGAGTCACAGAATCCAGAGCCGGGTCACAGCAAACCAAAGCCAGGTCACAGAAACCAAAGCTGGGTCACAGAAACCAAAGCCGGGTCAGAGAAACCAAAGCCGGGTCACAGAATCCAATGTCGGGTCACAGAATCCAATGCCGGGTCACTGAAACCAAAGCCGGGTCACACAAACCAAAGCCGGGTCACAGAAACTAAAAGTCGGGTCTTAGAAACCAAAGCTGGGTCACATAAACCAATGCCAAGTCACAGAAACCAAAGCCAGGTCACAGAAACCAAAGCCGGTCCACAGACACCAAAGCCGGGTCACAGAAACCAAAGCTGGGTCACATAAACAAAAGCCGGGCCACAAAAACCAAAACCGGGTCACATAAACCAAAACCGGGTCACAGAAACCAAAGCCGGGTCACAGAAACCAAAGCTGGGTCAGAGATATTAAAGTTGGGTCACAGAAACCAAAGCCGGGTCACTGAAACCAAAGCCGGGTCACAGAAACCAAAGCCGGGTCACTGAAACCAAAGCCGGGTCACAGAAACCAAAGCCGGGTCACTGAAACCAAAGCCGGGTCACAGAAACCAAAGCCGGGTCACTGAAACCAAAGCCGGGTCACAGAAACCAAAGCCGGGTCACTGAAACCAAAGCCGGGTCACAGAAACCAAAGCCGGGTCACTGAAACCAAAGCCGGGTCACAGAAACCAAAGCCGGGTCACTGAAACCAAAGCCGGGTCACAGAAACCAAAGCCGGGTCACTGAAACCAAAGCCGGGTCACAGAAACCAAAGCCGGGTCACTGAAACCAAAGCCGGGTCACAGAAACCAAAGCCGGGTCACTGAAACCAAAGCCGGGTCACAGAAACCAAAGCCGGGTCACTGAAACCAAAGCCGGGTCACAGAAACCAAAGCCGGGTCACTGAAACCAAAGCCGGGTCACAGAAACCAAAGCCGGGTCACTGAAACCAAAGCCGGGTCACAGAAACCAAAGCCGGGTCACTGAAACCAAAGCCGGGTCACAGAAACCAAAGCCGGGTCACTGAAACCAAAGCCGGGTCACAGAAACCAAAGCCGGGTCACTGAAACCAAAGCCGGGTCACAGAAACCAAAGCCGGGTCACTGAAACCAAAGCCGGGTCACAGAAACCAAAGCCGGGTCACTGAAACCAAAGCCGGGTCACAGAAACCAAAGCCGGGTCACTGAAACCAAAGCCGGGTCACAGAAACCAAAGCCGGGTCACTGAAACCAAAGCCGGGTCACAGAAACCAAAGCCGGGTCACTGAAACCAAAGCCGGGTCACAGAAACCAAAGCCGGGTCACTGAAACCAAAGCCGGGTCACAGAAACCAAAGCCGGGTCACTGAAACCAAAGCCGGGTCACAGAAACCAAAGCCGGGTCACTGAAACCAAAGCCGGGTCACAGAAACCAAAGCCGGGTCACTGAAACCAAAGCCGGGTCACAGAAACCAAAGCCGGGTCACTGAAACCAAAGCCGGGTCACAGAAACCAAAGCCGGGTCACTGAAACCAAAGCCGGGTCACAGAAACCAAAGCCGGGTCACTGAAACCAAAGCCGGGTCACAGAAACCAAAGCCGGGTCACTGAAACCAAAGCCGGGTCACAGAAACCAAAGCCGGGTCACTGAAACCAAAGCCGGGTCACAGAAACCAAAGCCGGGTCACTGAAACCAAAGCCGGGTCACAGAAACCAAAGCCGGGTCACAGAAACCAAAGCTGGGTCAGAGATATTAAAGTTGGGTCACAGAAACCAAAGCCGGGTCACTGAAACCAAAGCCGGGTCACAAAAACCAAAGCAGGGTCACAGAAACCAAAGCCGGTCATAGAAACCAAAACTGGGCCACAGAAGCCAAAGCCGGGTCACAAAAACCAAAGCCAGGTGACAGGAACCAAAGCCGGATCACAGAAACCAGAACCAGGTCAGAGAAACCAAAACCATGTCACACAAACCAAAGCCAAGTCATAGAAACCAAAGCCGAGTCACAGAATCCAGAGCCGGGTCACAACAAACCAAAGCCAGGTCACAGAAACCAATGTTGGGTCACAGAAACCAAAGCCGGGTCAGAGAAACCAAAGCCGGGTCACATAATCCAATGCCGGGTCACAGAATCCAATGCCGGGTCACTGAAACCAAAGCCGGGTCACACAAACCAAAGCCGGGTCACAGAAACTAAAAGTCGGGTCTTAGAAACCAAAGCTGGGTCACATAAACCAATGCCAAGTCACAGAAACCAAAGCCGGGTCACAGAAACCAGAGCCGGGTCACAGAAACCAAAGCCGGGTCACAGAAACCAAAGCCGGGTCACTGAAACCAAAGCTGGGTCAGAGAAACCAAAGCCGGGTCACAAAAACCAAAGCTGGGTCACACAAACCAAAGCCGGGTCACAGAAACCAAAGCCCGGTCACAGAAACCAAAGCCGGGTCACAGAATCCAAAGCCGGGTCACAAAAACCAGAGCCAGGTGACAGAAACCAAATCCGGATCACAGAAACCAGAACCAGGTTACAAAAACCAAAGCCATGTCACAGAAACCAAAGCCAAGTCACAAAAACCAAAGCTGAGTCAAAGAATCTAGAGCCAGGTCACAGCATACCAAAGCCAGGTCACAGAAACAAAAGCCGGGTCACAGAAACCAAAGCCGGGTCAGAAAAACCAAAGCCGGGTCACAGAAGCCAAAGCCGGGTTACTGAAACCAAAGCCGAGTCACAGAAACCAAAGCCGGGTCATAGAAACTAAAAGCTGGGTCTTAGAAACCAAAGCTGGGTCACAGAAACCAAAGCCAAGTCACAGAAACCAAAGCCGGGTCACAGAAACCAATGCCGGGTCACAGAAACCAAAGCTGGGTCACAGAAACCAAAGCCGGGTCAGAGAAACCAAAGCCGGGTCACAGAAGCCAAAGCCGGGTTACTGAAACCAAAGCCGAGTCACAGAAACCAAAGCCGATCATAGAAACTAAAAGCTGGGTCTTAGAAACCAAAGCTGGGTCACAGAAACCAAAGCCGGGTCAGAGAAACCAAAGCCGGGTCACAGAAGCCAAAGCCGGGTTACTGAAACCAAAGCCGAGTCACAGAAACCAAAGCCGATCATAGAAACTAAAAGCTGGGTCTTAGAAACCAAAGCTGGGTCACAGAAACCAAAGCCGGGTCAGAGAAACCAAAGCCGGGTCACAGAAGCCAAAGCCGGGTTACTGAAACCAAAGCCGAGTCACAGAAACCAAAGCCGATCATAGAAACTAAAAGCTGGGTCTTAGAAACCAAAGCTGGGTCACAGAAACCAAAGCCGGGTCAGAGAAACCAAAGCCGGGTCACAGAAGCCAAAGCCGGGTTACTGAAACCAAAGCCGAGTCACAGAAACCAAAGCCGATCATAGAAACTAAAAGCTGGGTCTTAGAAACCAAAGCTGGGTCACAGAAACCAAAGCCGGGTCAGAGAAACCAAAGCCGGGTCACAGAAGCCAAAGCCGGGTTACTGAAACCAAAGCCGAGTCACAGAAACCAAAGCCGATCATAGAAACTAAAAGCTGGGTCTTAGAAACCAAAGCTGGGTCACAGAAACCAAAGCCGGGTCAGAGAAACCAAAGCCGGGTCACAGAAGCCAAAGCCGGGTTACTGAAACCAAAGCCGAGTCACAGAAACCAAAGCCGATCATAGAAACTAAAAGCTGGGTCTTAGAAACCAAAGCTGGGTCACAGAAACCAAAGCCGGGTCAGAGAAACCAAAGCCGGGTCACAGAAGCCAAAGCCGGGTTACTGAAACCAAAGCCGAGTCACAGAAACCAAAGCCGATCATAGAAACTAAAAGCTGGGTCTTAGAAACCAAAGCTGGGTCACAGAAACCAAAGCCGGGTCAGAGAAACCAAAGCCGGGTCACAGAAGCCAAAGCCGGGTTACTGAAACCAAAGCCGAGTCACAGAAACCAAAGCCGATCATAGAAACTAAAAGCTGGGTCTTAGAAACCAAAGCTGGGTCACAGAAACCAAAGCCGGGTCAGAGAAACCAAAGCCGGGTCACAGAAGCCAAAGCCGGGTTACTGAAACCAAAGCCGAGTCACAGAAACCAAAGCCGATCATAGAAACTAAAAGCTGGGTCTTAGAAACCAAAGCTGGGTCACAGAAACCAAAGCCGGGTCAGAGAAACCAAAGCCGGGTCACAGAAGCCAAAGCCGGGTTACTGAAACCAAAGCCGAGTCACAGAAACCAAAGCCGATCATAGAAACTAAAAGCTGGGTCTTAGAAACCAAAGCTGGGTCACAGAAACCAAAGCCGGGTCAGAGAAACCAAAGCCGGGTCACAGAAGCCAAAGCCGGGTTACTGAAACCAAAGCCGAGTCACAGAAACCAAAGCCGATCATAGAAACTAAAAGCTGGGTCTTAGAAACCAAAGCTGGGTCACAGAAACCAAAGCCGGGTCAGAGAAACCAAAGCCGGGTCACAGAAGCCAAAGCCGGGTTACTGAAACCAAAGCCGAGTCACAGAAACCAAAGCCGATCATAGAAACTAAAAGCTGGGTCTTAGAAACCAAAGCTGGGTCACAGAAACCAAAGCCGGGTCAGAGAAACCAAAGCCGGGTCACAGAAGCCAAAGCCGGGTTACTGAAACCAAAGCCGAGTCACAGAAACCAAAGCCGATCATAGAAACTAAAAGCTGGGTCTTAGAAACCAAAGCTGGGTCACAGAAACCAAAGCCGGGTCAGAGAAACCAAAGCCGGGTCACAGAAGCCAAAGCCGGGTTACTGAAACCAAAGCCGAGTCACAGAAACCAAAGCCGATCATAGAAACTAAAAGCTGGGTCTTAGAAACCAAAGCTGGGTCACAGAAACCAAAGCCGGGTCAGAGAAACCAAAGCCGGGTCACAGAAGCCAAAGCCGGGTTACTGAAACCAAAGCCGAGTCACAGAAACCAAAGCCGATCATAGAAACTAAAAGCTGGGTCTTAGAAACCAAAGCTGGGTCACAGAAACCAAAGCCGGGTCAGAGAAACCAAAGCCGGGTCACAGAAGCCAAAGCCGGGTTACTGAAACCAAAGCCGAGTCACAGAAACCAAAGCCGATCATAGAAACTAAAAGCTGGGTCTTAGAAACCAAAGCTGGGTCACAGAAACCAAAGCCGGGTCAGAGAAACCAAAGCCGGGTCACAGAAGCCAAAGCCGGGTTACTGAAACCAAAGCCGAGTCACAGAAACCAAAGCCGATCATAGAAACTAAAAGCTGGGTCTTAGAAACCAAAGCTGGGTCACAGAAACCAAAGCCGGGTCAGAGAAACCAAAGCCGGGTCACAGAAGCCAAAGCCGGGTTACTGAAACCAAAGCCGAGTCACAGAAACCAAAGCCGATCATAGAAACTAAAAGCTGGGTCTTAGAAACCAAAGCTGGGTCACAGAAACCAAAGCCGGGTCAGAGAAACCAAAGCCGGGTCACAGAAGCCAAAGCCGGGTTACTGAAACCAAAGCCGAGTCACAGAAACCAAAGCCGATCATAGAAACTAAAAGCTGGGTCTTAGAAACCAAAGCTGGGTCACAGAAACCAAAGCCGGGTCAGAGAAACCAAAGCCGGGTCACAGAAGCCAAAGCCGGGTTACTGAAACCAAAGCCGAGTCACAGAAACCAAAGCCGATCATAGAAACTAAAAGCTGGGTCTTAGAAACCAAAGCTGGGTCACAGAAACCAAAGCCGGGTCAGAGAAACCAAAGCCGGGTCACAGAAGCCAAAGCCGGGTTACTGAAACCAAAGCCGAGTCACAGAAACCAAAGCCGATCATAGAAACTAAAAGCTGGGTCTTAGAAACCAAAGCTGGGTCACAGAAACCAAAGCCGGGTCAGAGAAACCAAAGCCGGGTCACAGAAGCCAAAGCCGGGTTACTGAAACCAAAGCCGAGTCACAGAAACCAAAGCCGATCATAGAAACTAAAAGCTGGGTCTTAGAAACCAAAGCTGGGTCACAGAAACCAAAGCCGGGTCAGAGAAACCAAAGCCGGGTCACAGAAGCCAAAGCCGGGTTACTGAAACCAAAGCCGAGTCACAGAAACCAAAGCCGATCATAGAAACTAAAAGCTGGGTCTTAGAAACCAAAGCTGGGTCACAGAAACCAAAGCCGGGTCAGAGAAACCAAAGCCGGGTCACAGAAGCCAAAGCCGGGTTACTGAAACCAAAGCCGAGTCACAGAAACCAAAGCCGATCATAGAAACTAAAAGCTGGGTCTTAGAAACCAAAGCTGGGTCACAGAAACCAAAGCCGGGTCAGAGAAACCAAAGCCGGGTCACAGAAGCCAAAGCCGGGTTACTGAAACCAAAGCCGAGTCACAGAAACCAAAGCCGATCATAGAAACTAAAAGCTGGGTCTTAGAAACCAAAGCTGGGTCACAGAAACCAAAGCCGGGTCAGAGAAACCAAAGCCGGGTCACAGAAGCCAAAGCCGGGTTACTGAAACCAAAGCCGAGTCACAGAAACCAAAGCCGATCATAGAAACTAAAAGCTGGGTCTTAGAAACCAAAGCTGGGTCACAGAAACCAAAGCCGGGTCAGAGAAACCAAAGCCGGGTCACAGAAGCCAAAGCCGGGTTACTGAAACCAAAGCCGAGTCACAGAAACCAAAGCCGATCATAGAAACTAAAAGCTGGGTCTTAGAAACCAAAGCTGGGTCACAGAAACCAAAGCCGGGTCAGAGAAACCAAAGCCGGGTCACAGAAGCCAAAGCCGGGTTACTGAAACCAAAGCCGAGTCACAGAAACCAAAGCCGATCATAGAAACTAAAAGCTGGGTCTTAGAAACCAAAGCTGGGTCACAGAAACCAAAGCCGGGTCAGAGAAACCAAAGCCGGGTCACAGAAGCCAAAGCCGGGTTACTGAAACCAAAGCCGAGTCACAGAAACCAAAGCCGATCATAGAAACTAAAAGCTGGGTCTTAGAAACCAAAGCTGGGTCACAGAAACCAAAGCCGGGTCAGAGAAACCAAAGCCGGGTCACAGAAGCCAAAGCCGGGTTACTGAAACCAAAGCCGAGTCACAGAAACCAAAGCCGATCATAGAAACTAAAAGCTGGGTCTTAGAAACCAAAGCTGGGTCACAGAAACCAAAGCCGGGTCAGAGAAACCAAAGCCGGGTCACAGAAGCCAAAGCCGGGTTACTGAAACCAAAGCCGAGTCACAGAAACCAAAGCCGATCATAGAAACTAAAAGCTGGGTCTTAGAAACCAAAGCTGGGTCACAGAAACCAAAGCCGGGTCAGAGAAACCAAAGCCGGGTCACAGAAGCCAAAGCCGGGTTACTGAAACCAAAGCCGAGTCACAGAAACCAAAGCCGGGTCACAGAAACCAAAGCCGGGTCACAAAAACCAAAGCCGGGTAACAGAAACCAAAGCCGGGTCACAGAAACCAATGCCGGATCACAGAAACCAAAGCCGGGTCACAGAAACCAAAGCTGGGTCAGAGAAATTAAAGTTGGGTCACAGAAACCAAAGCCGGTTCACAGAAACCAAAGCCGGGACACAAAACCCAAAGCAGGGTCACATAAACCAAAGCCGGTCACAGAAACCAAAACTGGGCCACAGAAACCAAAGTCGGGTCACAAAAACCAAAGCCAGGTGACAGGAACCAAAGCCGGATCACAGAAACCAGAACCAGGTCACAAAAACCAAAGCCATGTCACAGAAACCAAAGCCAAGTCAAAGAAACCAAAGCCGAGTCACAGAATCCAGAGCCGGGTCACAGCAAACCAAAGCCAGGTCACAGAAACCAAAGCTCGGTCACAGAAACCAATGCCGGGTCAGAGAAACCAAAGCCGGGTCACAGAATCCAATGCCGGGTCACAGAATCCAATGCCGGTTCACTGAAACCAAAGCCGGGTCACACAAACCAAAGCCGGGTCATAAAAGCTAAAAGTCGGGTCTTAGAAACCAAAGCTGGGTCACATAAACCAAAGCCAAGTCGCAGAAACCACAGCCGGGTCACAGAAACCAAAGCCGGTCCACAAACACTAAAGTCGGGTCACAGAAACAAAAGCTGGGTCACAGAAACAAAAGCGGGCCCACAGAAACCAAAACCGGGTCACATAAACCAAAACCGGGTCACAGAAACCAAAGCCGGGTCACAGCAACCAAAGCCGGGCCACAGAAACCGAAGCCGAGTCACAGAAAACAAAGCCGGGTCACAGAAAGCAAAGGCGGGTCACACAGACCAAAGCCGGGTCTCAAAAACAAAAGCCAGGTTAGAGAAACGAAAGCTGGGTCACATAAACCAAAGCCAGTTCACAGAAACCAAAGCCGGGTCACAGAAACCAAAGCCGGGTCACAGAAACCAAAACCGGGTCACAGAAACCAAAGCCGGGTCACA
>SZWC01022933.1:30356-41594 GCA_023375785.1 Penium margaritaceum
AGATTCGTGGCCAACCCTGGGCCACAACATTGGCAGGCAGTCAAGCGCATCTTGCGCTACCTGCAAAAGACACGTCACATGGGCCTCATCCTTGGAGGCCAAGAAGGAACGGAACCCCTTCGCCTGAAGTACTACACCGATGCTGACTGGGGAGGAAACCTCGATGACAGGAAATCCACCTCTGGATACGTGTGCATCTTGAATGGCGCTGCCATCTCATGGGCCAGTAGGAAGCAGGATTGTGTTTCTGTGTCCACGGCTGAGGCAGAGTATGTTGCTCTATCTGAGTTGTGCAAAGAGACTCAGTGGCTGCGCAGCCTCCTTGGCGAAATGACAGTACCACAGAAGGATGCCACGGTCATACACGTGGACAACATGAGTGCCATCTCAATTGCTGAAGACGAGATCATTTCCCGATGAACGAAGCACATCGACATACGTTACCACTACTCACGTGACCTGGTAATGAAGAACGTGGTGGACTTGCAGCACTGCGGAACAAAGAGCATGCTTGCTGACTGCATGACCAAGCCGCTGGAGAGCGACTTGCACTATGCAGGCATTCGTGGATTTGGCATGAGGAGTGCGGCAGAGGAAGGGTGAGCCCCAAGACATTAATGGAGCCTAGTAAGCGCCAGATGGACACAGGTGCAAGGGAGAGATTTGTTGAAATAGTATGCACCTTGTCCACTGCCTAGCTGGCTAGCTACACATACAGACAAGGCATGCACTGCTCTGTGGAGTACGTCCCCTTGGTCTGTTCTGAGATGGGCCAGGAATTCACTGCCCATAATGGGTATGTCCCCTGTGGCTCATCATAGGAACCATACCTTTTTGGCATGGTTGAATAGGCACCGGAGTCTCAAACGAGAGATCGCAGGTTCAAACCCCGTGACGGCCACATTTTTTGTGGCCAAAACTTGGACAGGAAGCTTCTATGAAGCTTACTAAAAGCCTGGCTTGAGGATGACACTTGGCGGTCTAAGGACGCGCCAAGTAGGATTGTAGGTTGAGGTTGGCTCNCCTTTGAGACTCCTCACAGAGTGTCCAACCAAAGGTAGACACTAAAGACCAACATGCGGACTTCGTGAGGTTGCAAACCAAACGAACCTAAAGTGTGGATCCCTCGTTCGAGGGTGATATGTTATCTTGGTTGCAATACCAAGAGCGGTTGGCGGCCTCCCATGTCGGGACCCGTTTTCTAGACCGTTGCTATCCGGCGCATTGACAATCATGACCTTCGAATGTACTCCATCTCCTTCAGAAGTCCTTCCTCCCTTCCAGGATGATTACCTGGACTACTACTACGATGACTACCTCTATCCTGATGAACCACTCTCCTCGTCTCAAGCCGTCTCCTCAACTGAAGTCCCAGACCCTTCCGCCACTATGAGTCTTCTCCTCTTTTCCGACACTCCAATCTTCTCCCGCGAAGAGCTAAACAAGTTCATGCTTCGCAACTACGGAACCTCCATTGACGGAGCCACCACGCAGCAGATGAACACTTCCTCTACCGTCACACCTCCGCCATCACAAACCAAGCTTCCCTCTGCCAATGAACCTGCACCAAGCCCACTATGCTCACCCTCTGTCACCAAGACAACAGATCGCTACATCCCGCCTCCAAAGCGAGCACAGCTGACATCAGTAACTCCCTCCACTATCTCCAATTCCAAAGTTTTCTGTGAGAATTCAGTACCCTCCAATGCTTCCGCTTCACTGCCAGCTGACAAACTTCTCCCTACATCAGCACCCATTCTGCCAAGTCCTCTCACCTCCTCAGCAAACATAACAGCACTACCACCTGTCCATGCAGTTCCTCCTGGTTTCTTTAAGCCAGCATCCCCTCTTCCAACATCACAGGTTGACATATTCCGCCCAAATACTTGCATTACTTCTCCTCCCTCAGCAAACTTGTCCCGCAGCTGTCAGACAACTTCTCATCTGCCTTCACAGCCATCTAATGCTCCTGAAGATGTAGCGGCTGAAATCTCTAAAATCCCACTAGCGCCATCATCAAGCCATCCATCATCAGCGGGACCCCCAAGTGCAACCTCTCCCGTGTCTCAGCTCGAGTCCATGTGGCCATCACCCCTCAACCCTTCTGTCATTCAACTCTCCGCACTGATGGCATGCCTCCTGCCAGAGCCAACCTCTCTGCAAATATCACTTGAGTCATTTCTCCTCCCTCCAGCTCTCCAAAGCATCACGCCTGCACCACTACCTTCACCTCTCTGGAATTCCATCACCTCTGCTCAACTGCTATCACTGTGCTATCACCCTCCCTTAGAGCTCTTCTCTGACTCAGCTGCTTCTCTTTCTCTCCTACAGAGTCTTCAAACTATGGAACTTGCTACCACTCAATCTCCACATCCTCCCTGGGTTGCTGAAAAGCAACTGAGGACACTTCTTGGTTTCTTTCTTGCAAGCCGTGTGCTCTTGAAGGGGGCTGTCGGAATCTTTATCAAGAGCCACACGGCTCAACCAGGGTCGTCCTGGTGTAACCCAACTCTCCCCGGGATGCCTACCCAACGGGAAAAGAAAAAGCCAGGCGGATCCCAGTTCACCTCCCGCGCCCTGCTGACCGAACGGCTCTGAAGGCATAACCAATCAGAGTCCTCTGGTCTGACCATCCGGCCGTCCGAACACACCACGTCCATCGCCAACGGACCTCCGACACCACGAATCGGCCAGCAAGATCTGCCGACAGCAGCCCTGTTCCATGGTCTGTTCTCCGTGGCAACATCCAAGGATCGGCAGAAGAAGCACGTCCTCCACCTAACAAGAGAGGACTCCCAAGAGCATAAGACGAAGTGGAGGCGCACCGCTCCCTCGCACCGCACAGACACAGCAGCTGCAGCAACAGCACAGTGGCGGCTCCGGTTGCATGTCTCGCACCGTCCACCCTGATGGGTGTAGACACTTGTAATCTAATCCCTTGGACTAGTACTAATAGCAGTAGGATCCATGTACTCAATTGCCTCAGTTAATTCCTCCTCAATATCCTTCATCATCAATTGCCTCCGCTCAATTGCCGTTCCTTGCTTCATCGCTTCCGTCACATTGATCGTTGACTCCGCTCAGTCATCTATCAGTTCTGAAAAGATCATCAAGTCCAAAGCTGTTGTCTGATCCTCACCTGCGCCTCACACTCCTTGGAGTATTCATTCATCAAGGAGCCCGAACCGCAGTAGTCCTCAATCAGAGCGCTTCGGCTATCAGCCTTGCTTCATCACCATTAGTGTCACTCTTGATCACTCATGCTCAGCGCTTTGTCGCTCCCGCTCCTTGCGCCGTTCTCTCCTGTCGGTATACCTCTGGTCCTGCTGTGACGTCATCCTCCGTCAGCCTTCCGCATCTTCGTGGCTGCTTCCGCTCCACCTGCTCCCTGCATATTCCACTGCTCTCATTTTCCTGACAACAGAAACCAAAGCCGGGTCACATAATCCAAAGCCGGATCACAGAAACCAAAGCCGGGTCACAGCAACCAAAGCCAGGTCACAGAACCAAAGCCGGGTCACAGAAACCAAAGCCAGGTCACACAAACCAAAGCGGGGTGACAGAAGCCAAAGCCGGATCACAGAAACCAACGCCGGGTCACGGAAACCAAAGCCAGGTCAGAAAGACCAAAGCCGGGTCACAAAACCAAAGCCGGGTCATAGAAACCAAAGCCGGGTCAGAGAAACCAAAGCCGGGTCAGAGAAACCAAAGCCGGGTCAGAGAAACCAAAGCCGGGTCAGAGAAACCAAAGCCGGGTCAGAGAAACCAAAGCCGGGTCAGAGAAACCAAAGCCGGGTCAGAGAAACCAAAGCCGGGTCAGAGAAACCAAAGCCGGGTCAGAGAAACCAAAGCCGGGTCAGAGAAACCAAAGCCGGGTCAGAGAAACCAAAGCCGGGTCAGAGAAACCAAAGCCGGGTCAGAGAAACCAAAGCCGGGTCAGAGAAACCAAAGCCGGGTCAGAGAAACCAAAGCCGGGTCAGAGAAACCAAAGCCGGGTCAGAGAAACCAAAGCCGGGTCAGAGAAACCAAAGCCGGGTCAGAGAAACCAAAGCCGGGTCAGAGAAACCAAAGCCGGGTCAGAGAAACCAAAGCCGGGTCAGAGAAACCAAAGCCGGGTCAGAGAAACCAAAGCCGGGTCAGAGAAACCAAAGCCGGGTCAGAGAAACCAAAGCCGGGTCAGAGAAACCAAAGCCGGGTCAGAGAAACCAAAGCCGGGTCAGAGAAACCAAAGCCGGGTCAGAGAAACCAAAGCCGGGTCAGAGAAACCAAAGCCGGGTCAGAGAAACCAAAGCCGGGTCAGAGAAACCAAAGCCGGGTCAGAGAAACCAAAGCCGGGTCAGAGAAACCAAAGCCGGGTCAGAGAAACCAAAGCCGGGTCAGAGAAACCAAAGCCGGGTCAGAGAAACCAAAGCCGGGTCAGAGAAACCAAAGCCGGGTCAGAGAAACCAAAGCCGGGTCAGAGAAACCAAAGCCGGGTCAGAGAAACCAAAGCCGGGTCAGAGAAACCAAAGCCGGGTCAGAGAAACCAAAGCCGGGTCAGAGAAACCAAAGCCGGGTCAGAGAAACCAAAGCCGGGTCAGAGAAACCAAAGCCGGGTCAGAGAAACCAAAGCCGGGTCAGAGAAACCAAAGCCGGGTCAGAGAAACCAAAGCCGGGTCAGAGAAACCAAAGCCGGGTCAGAGAAACCAAAGCCGGGTCAGAGAAACCAAAGCCGGGTCAGAGAAACCAAAGCCGGGTCAGAGAAACCAAAGCCGGGTCAGAGAAACCAAAGCCGGGTCAGAGAAACCAAAGCCGGGTCAGAGAAACCAAAGCCGGGTCAGAGAAACCAAAGCCGGGTCAGAGAAACCAAAGCCGGGTCAGAGAAACCAAAGCCGGGTCAGAGAAACCAAAGCCGGGTCAGAGAAACCAAAGCCGGGTCAGAGAAACCAAAGCCGGGTCAGAGAAACCAAAGCCGGGTCAGAGAAACCAAAGCCGGGTCAGAGAAACCAAAGCCGGGTCAGAGAAACCAAAGCCGGGTCAGAGAAACCAAAGCCGGGTCAGAGAAACCAAAGCCGGGTCAGAGAAACCAAAGCCGGGTCAGAGAAACCAAAGCCGGGTCAGAGAAACCAAAGCCGGGTCAGAGAAACCAAAGCCGGGTCAGAGAAACCAAAGCCGGGTCAGAGAAACCAAAGCCGGGTCAGAGAAACCAAAGCCGGGTCAGAGAAACCAAAGCCGGGTCAGAGAAACCAAAGCCGGGTCAGAGAAACCAAAGCCGGGTCAGAGAAACCAAAGCCGGGTCAGAGAAACCAAAGCCGGGTCAGAGAAACCAAAGCCGGGTCAGAGAAACCAAAGCCGGGTCAGAGAAACCAAAGCCGGGTCAGAGAAACCAAAGCCGGGTCAGAGAAACCAAAGCCGGGTCAGAGAAACCAAAGCCGGGTCAGAGAAACCAAAGCCGGGTCAGAGAAACCAAAGCCGGGTCAGAGAAACCAAAGCCGGGTCAGAGAAACCAAAGCCGGGTCAGAGAAACCAAAGCCGGGTCAGAGAAACCAAAGCCGGGTCAGAGAAACCAAAGCCGGGTCAGAGAAACCAAAGCCGGGTCAGAGAAACCAAAGCCGGGTCAGAGAAACCAAAGCCGGGTCAGAGAAACCAAAGCCGGGTCAGAGAAACCAAAGCCGGGTCAGAGAAACCAAAGCCGGGTCAGAGAAACCAAAGCCGGGTCAGAGAAACCAAAGCCGGGTCAGAGAAACCAAAGCCGGGTCAGAGAAACCAAAGCCGGGTCAGAGAAACCAAAGCCGGGTCAGAGAAACCAAAGCCGGGTCAGAGAAACCAAAGCCGGGTCAGAGAAACCAAAGCCGGGTCAGAGAAACCAAAGCCGGGTCAGAGAAACCAAAGCCGGGTCAGAGAAACCAAAGCCGGGTCAGAGAAACCAAAGCCGGGTCAGAGAAACCAAAGCCGGGTCAGAGAAACCAAAGCCGGGTCAGAGAAACCAAAGCCGGGTCAGAGAAACCAAAGCCGGGTCAGAGAAACCAAAGCCGGGTCAGAGAAACCAAAGCCGGGTCAGAGAAACCAAAGCCGGGTCAGAGAAACCAAAGCCGGGTCAGAGAAACCAAAGCCGGGTCAGAGAAACCAAAGCCGGGTCAGAGAAACCAAAGCCGGGTCAGAGAAACCAAAGCCGGGTCACAGAAACCAAAGCCGGATCACAGAAACCAAAGCCAAGTCACAGAAACCAAAGCCGGGTCACAGAAACCAAAGCCGGATCACATAAACCAAAGCCGGGTCACAGAAACCAAAGCCGGGTCACAGAAACCAAAGCCGGATCACTGAAACCAAAGCCAAGTCACAGAAACCAAAGCCGGAGCACAAAAACCAAAGCCCGGTCATAGAAACCAAAGCCGGGTCATAGAAACCAAAGCCGGGTCACAGAATCCAAAGCCGGATCACAGAAACCACAGCAGGTCACAGCAACCAAAGCCAGGTCACAGAACCAAAGCCGGTCACAGAAACCAAAGCCAGGTCACACAAACCAAAGCGGGGTCACAAAAACCAAGCCGGGTCACAGTAACCAGAGCCGGCTCACAGAAACAATAGCCAGGTCAAAGGAACCAAAGCCAGGTCACAGAAACCAAAGCCGGGTCACAGAAACCAAAGCCGGGTCACAGAAACGAAACCTGGGTCACAGAAACGAAACCTGGGTCACAGAAACGAAACCTGGGTCACAGAAACGAAACCTGGGTCACAGAAACGAAACCTGGGTCACAGAAACGAAACCTGGGTCACAGAAACGAAACCTGGGTCACAGAAACGAAACCTGGGTCACAGAAACGAAACCTGGGTCACAGAAACGAAACCTGGGTCACAGAAACGAAACCTGGGTCACAGAAACGAAACCTGGGTCACAGAAACGAAACCTGGGTCACAGAAACGAAACCTGGGTCACAGAAACGAAACCTGGGTCACAGAAACGAAACCTGGGTCACAGAAACGAAACCTGGGTCACAGAAACGAAACCTGGGTCACAGAAACGAAACCTGGGTCACAGAAACGAAACCTGGGTCACAGAAACGAAACCTGGGTCACAGAAACGAAACCTGGGTCACAGAAACGAAACCTGGGTCACAGAAACGAAACCTGGGTCACAGAAACGAAACCTGGGTCACAGAAACGAAACCTGGGTCACAGAAACGAAACCTGGGTCACAGAAACGAAACCTGGGTCACAGAAACGAAACCTGGGTCACAGAAACGAAACCTGGGTCACAGAAACGAAACCTGGGTCACAGAAACGAAACCTGGGTCACAGAAACGAAACCTGGGTCACAGAAACGAAACCTGGGTCACAGAAACGAAACCTGGGTCACAGAAACGAAACCTGGGTCACAGAAACGAAACCTGGGTCACAGAAACGAAACCTGGGTCACAGAAACGAAACCTGGGTCACAGAAACGAAACCTGGGTCACAGAAACGAAACCTGGGTCACAGAAACGAAACCTGGGTCACAGAAACGAAACCTGGGTCACAGAAACGAAACCTGGGTCACAGAAACGAAACCTGGGTCACAGAAACGAAACCTGGGTCACAGAAACGAAACCTGGGTCACAGAAACGAAACCTGGGTCACAGAAACGAAACCTGGGTCACAGAAACGAAACCTGGGTCACAGAAACGAAACCTGGGTCACAGAAACGAAACCTGGGTCACAGAAACGAAACCTGGGTCACAGAAACGAAACCTGGGTCACAGAAACGAAACCTGGGTCACAGAAACGAAACCTGGGTCACAGAAACGAAACCTGGGTCACAGAAACCAAAGCCGGGTCACAGAAACCAGAGCCGGGTCACAGAAACCAAAGCCGGGTCACAGAAACCAATGCCGGGTCACAGAAACCAAAGCCGGGTCACATAAACCAAAGCCAAGTCACATAAACCAAAGCCGGGTCCCAGAAACCAAAGCCGGATTAGAGAAACAAAAGCCTGGCCACAAAAACCAAAGCCGGGTCACAAGAACCAAAGCCGGGTTACAAAAACCGAAGCCGGATCACAGTTACCAAAGCTGGGTCACATTAACCAAAGCCGGGTCACATAAACTAATGCCGGGTCACAAAAACCAAAGCTGGGTCACATAAATCAAAGCCGGATCACAGAATCCAAAGCCGGGTCACAGAGGCCAAAGCCGGGTCATTGAAACCAAAGCCAGGTCACAGAAAACCAAAGCTGGGTTACAGCAACCAAAGCCAAGTCACAGAAACAAAAGCCGGGTCACAGAAACAAAAGCCGAGTCACAGAAAACGAAGCCGGGTAACAGAAAGCAAAGCCGGGTCACACAAACCAAAGCCGGGTCACAGAAACCAAAGCCAGGGCAGAGAAACGAAAGCCGGATCACAGAAACCAAAACCGGGTCACAGAAACCAAAGCCGGGTCACAGAAACCAAAGTCGGGTCACAGAAACCAAAGCCGGGTCACAGAAACCAAAGCCAATTCGCAGAAACCAAAGCCGGGTCACAGAAACCACAGCCGGGTCATAGAAACCAAAGCCGGGTCACAGAACCCAAAGCCGGGTCACAGAAACCAAAGCCGGGTCAGAGAAACCAAAGCCGGGTCAGAGAAACCAAAGCCGGGTCAGAGAAACCAAAGCCGGGTCAGAGAAACCAAAGCCGGGTCAGAGAAACCAAAGCCGGGTCAGAGAAACCAAAGCCGGGTCAGAGAAACCAAAGCCGGGTCAGAGAAACCAAAGCCGGGTCAGAGAAACCAAAGCCGGGTCAGAGAAACCAAAGCCGGGTCAGAGAAACCAAAGCCGGGTCAGAGAAACCAAAGCCGGGTCAGAGAAACCAAAGCCGGGTCAGAGAAACCAAAGCCGGGTCAGAGAAACCAAAGCCGGGTCAGAGAAACCAAAGCCGGGTCAGAGAAACCAAAGCCGGGTCAGAGAAACCAAAGCCGGGTCAGAGAAACCAAAGCCGGGTCAGAGAAACCAAAGCCGGGTCAGAGAAACCAAAGCCGGGTCAGAGAAACCAAAGCCGGGTCAGAGAAACCAAAGCCGGGTCAGAGAAACCAAAGCCGGGTCAGAGAAACCAAAGCCGGGTCAGAGAAACCAAAGCCGGGTCAGAGAAACCAAAGCCGGGTCAGAGAAACCAAAGCCGGGTCAGAGAAACCAAAGCCGGGTCAGAGAAACCAAAGCCGGGTCAGAGAAACCAAAGCCGGGTCAGAGAAACCAAAGCCGGGTCAGAGAAACCAAAGCCGGGTCAGAGAAACCAAAGCCGGGTCAGAGAAACCAAAGCCGGGTCAGAGAAACCAAAGCCGGGTCAGAGAAACCAAAGCCGGGTCAGAGAAACCAAAGCCGGGTCAGAGAAACCAAAGCCGGGTCAGAGAAACCAAAGCCGGGTCAGAGAAACCAAAGCCGGGTCAGAGAAACCAAAGCCGGGTCAGAGAAACCAAAGCCGGGTCAGAGAAACCAAAGCCGGGTCAGAGAAACCAAAGCCGGGTCAGAGAAACCAAAGCCGGGTCAGAGAAACCAAAGCCGGGTCAGAGAAACCAAAGCCGGGTCAGAGAAACCAAAGCCGGGTCAGAGAAACCAAAGCCGGGTCAGAGAAACCAAAGCCGGGTCAGAGAAACCAAAGCCGGGTCAGAGAAACCAAAGCCGGGTCAGAGAAACCAAAGCCGGGTCAGAGAAACCAAAGCCGGGTCAGAGAAACCAAAGCCGGGTCAGAGAAACCAAAGCCGGGTCAGAGAAACCAAAGCCGGGTCAGAGAAACCAAAGCCGGGTCAGAGAAACCAAAGCCGGGTCAGAGAAACCAAAGCCGGGTCAGAGAAACCAAAGCCGGGTCAGAGAAACCAAAGCCGGGTCAGAGAAACCAAAGCCGGGTCAGAGAAACCAAAGCCGGGTCAGAGAAACCAAAGCCGGGTCAGAGAAACCAAAGCCGGGTCAGAGAAACCAAAGCCGGGTCAGAGAAACCAAAGCCGGGTCAGAGAAACCAAAGCCGGGTCAGAGAAACCAAAGCCGGGTCAGAGAAACCAAAGCCGGGTCAGAGAAACCAAAGCCGGGTCAGAGAAACCAAAGCCGGGTCAGAGAAACCAAAGCCGGGTCAGAGAAACCAAAGCCGGGTCAGAGAAACCAAAGCCGGGTCAGAGAAACCAAAGCCGGGTCAGAGAAACCAAAGCCGGGTCAGAGAAACCAAAGCCGGGTCAGAGAAACCAAAGCCGGGTCAGAGAAACCAAAGCCGGGTCAGAGAAACCAAAGCCGGGTCAGAGAAACCAAAGCCGGGTCAGAGAAACCAAAGCCGGGTCAGAGAAACCAAAGCCGGGTCAGAGAAACCAAAGCCGGGTCAGAGAAACCAAAGCCGGGTCAGAGAAACCAAAGCCGGGTCAGAGAAACCAAAGCCGGGTCAGAGAAACCAAAGCCGGGTCAGAGAAACCAAAGCCGGGTCAGAGAAACCAAAGCCGGGTCAGAGAAACCAAAGCCGGGTCAGAGAAACCAAAGCCGGGTCAGAGAAACCAAAGCCGGGTCAGAGAAACCAAAGCCGGGTCAGAGAAACCAAAGCCGGGTCAGAGAAACCAAAGCCGGGTCAGAGAAACCAAAGCCGGGTCAGAGAAACCAAAGCCGGGTCAGAGAAACCAAAGCCGGGTCAGAGAAACCAAAGCCGGGTCAGAGAAACCAAAGCCGGGTCAGAGAAACCAAAGCCGGGTCAGAGAAACCAAAGCCGGGTCAGAGAAACCAAAGCCGGGTCAGAGAAACCAAAGCCGGGTCAGAGAAACCAAAGCCGGGTCAGAGAAACCAAAGCCGGGTCACAGAAATCAAAGCCATGTCACAGAAACCAAAGCCGGGTCACATAAACCTAAGCCAAGTCACAGATACCAAAGCCGGGTCCCAGAAACCAAAGCCGGGTCACAGAAGCCAAAGCCTGGCCACAAAAACCAAAGGCGGGTCACAGAAACCAAAGTTGGGTCATAGAAACCAAAGCCAGGTGACAGCAACCAAAGCCGGGTCACAGAAACCAAAGCAGAGTCACAGAAAGCAAAGCCGGGTCACAGAAAGCAAAGCCGGGTCACACAAACCAAAGCCGGGTCACAAATACCAAAGCCAGGTCAGAGAAACGAAAGCCGGGTCAAAGAAACCAAAGCCGGTTCACAGAAACCAAAACCAGGTCACAGAAACCAAAGTCGGGTCACAGAAACCAAAGCCGGGTCACAGAAACCAAAGCCAAGTCACAGAAACCAAAGCCGGGTCACAGAAACCAAAGCCGGGTCACAGAAACCAAAGCCGGGTCACA
>SZWC01022934.1:0-22500 GCA_023375785.1 Penium margaritaceum
GGGTTTGTGCAAGAGGGAGGAGAGCAGCTTGTGTGTCGTCTTGTGAAGTCATTGTACGGTCTCAAGCAATCTCCTCGTGCTTGGAATGAAAAGTTGGATGAGCACTTGAGCGGTCATGGCTTCGTGCAGAGTGAGGCCGATCACAGTGTCTATGTGCAAGACAAGAAGGAGAGCTTGCTCATCCTTCTTGTCTATGTTGATGACCTCATTATCATTGCAAGTGCACTTGAGCCACTGACTCAGTTCAAGCAGGTCATGGAGGCAACGTTTGAGATGACGGACCTCGGCGAAGCCAAGTTCTTCCTCGGCATCCAGCTTGATCGTGACCGTGCCTCACGCACCATCACGCTGAACCAGACCCACTACATCAATAACATCCTTGACAAGTTTGGGATGAGCAGCTGTGCACCGGCATCTACCCCAATGCCGGTGGGAACGAAGCTGGTCAAAGGCGACGTCTTCGACTTTGCAACAGATTCGTCGACCGAGTACCGGCGCGTGGTGGGCAGCTTGATGTACCTGATGGTGGCCACGCGTCCCGACATCGGCTTCGCGGTGGGAGCAGTGAGCCAGTTCATGAGCAGTCCTACAGCTGAACATTGGGCTGCCATAACGCATCTGCTCCGCTACATCAAGGGGTCAGCTGATTGGGGGCTCGTTCTTGGGGGAAGCAACGAGGACGAGAGGTTGGAGGGCTACACCGATGCAGATTGGGCATCCAATTTGGAGGATCGCAGGAGTGTCTCCGGATACGCATTCCTCTTTGGAGAGGGGTGTGTGAGCTGGTGCAGCAAGAAGCAGCCAACTGTTGCCCTCTCCAGCACTGAAGCTGAATACATCGCCCTCACACAAGCCACAAAGGAGGCCATCTGGCTGAGCCGCCTTCTTGGTGAAGTCGGCGNTTTTTGGGGTTGAGGGCAAACAACCATCACATGGGGGGTATTCCAGCAGGTCCAGGGGCATGACAGCAGTGAAGAAAAATTTCCAACTACCCCAGTTTCTTCACCTGCGCCTCGGAGGGCTAGGGAATTTATTTTTTTGGTGTGTAATTGTGCCTCTATGTACTCTAGGAGTTCCAGCTATATGAGGCACCACTCTTGTGTGTGATTTTTATTCCAAGTCAATCATTCGCTCCAAATTCTCCTGTGACCACTGTCACTTTGCCAAAGTGTCAAGAACTCCATAGTGCTCCATTGATGCTGAAATTTGGAGAACATACTCTTTGACTCTCTGGCTTTCCAACGAGCCATCAAGCGCGTTCTAACTCCATCGTTTGAGTGATCTACAAACGTCATTGCAGCAGTTAGAATTCTGCCCATATCTCTGCCAGATTTGGGACAGTGACCCAAGATCGAGTTTTGCACGTGAGAATTCTTGCTCCAAGCCTATAATCTGTCATAATCAGTGTGCTGCGGCCTTGGTAGGACCTCATTTTTAACCAACACGGGGGACTCTCGGCATGGCCAGGCCGAGTCGGCCATTACTTCTCCTCTCTTTTGGTCAACGCTACTGGAGTGAGCGAGAAGAGTGCGTCATCGCGTGGGCGTGGTCGTGGTCGTGGCCAGATTAGAGGACGGCAAATCGCGGTTGATGGCGCATCCTTGTCGCTTGCTGCGCACCGGGACGGAGGCACGGGAGGGGGGGAGAGAGTTCGGAAGGGGGAAAGAGAGACAGGGAGGGAGAGAGGGAGGGAGGGAGGGAGGGAGGGAGTGGGGGAGTGGGGGAAGGGGAGGAAGGGAGAAGAGATCGGGGACAGGTAGCGTCTTTAGCTTGAAGGGAAGAGCCGATGCGGGGAAGGGAGATAAGCGATAGGTGATAAGTGATAAAGTGCCAGACGAATCGTACCCTCGTTTCACTTTCGAAACCATAAAAATGATCCGTGCCGATGAATGAACGCTTAATAACTAAAGTTACGCGAAAATCTCTGAAGGCTACGTGAAGTAAACGCAGTTCATAGTTGCCAATTCCTAATGATATGATTAACCAAGAATGTACGCTGCTGGAAAGGAGTGCTTAGGAAGTTACTAAGTGTCGATTTCAAGGGCGGGGTTAAAAAGGACCACACGGGCCATTGACCACACAAACTGGGTCAGTCCAACCGCGTTTCTCGGCACCAAGCGTCACAGGCCGTCGATTCCGGCTACTCGATCAACACAGCCGTGTGGTCTCGGCCGTGTGGTGACATGAAACGAACCTTAAGGCTGGTTGCGGTTGGAATCGATGGTTGAACGAGTTCAACCATCATTCTCGTGCTGTCCGTGGGGTTTTCGCCTCGAATGTTGTCGAGGCAGTCCAACTTGGCCGTCCGGATGGGGTTCCTTGACCTTGTGCTCAGCTAACCTAGCGGGTCCCACTCAGAGCACCAATTATAGGACGATATCGTTTCAACAAACAACCTTCCACCAATCAACGGCACCGATAGTTGAAAGTTCGAAGCCAGTCCTTGGTAGCTGGGTCGACCTTTGGACATGACCATAAGCATACCTTTGGACATGACCGGCTTTCTGATTGAGACCCACAAAGTTCTCAACTATGTTGAGCAAAGCTTGTGTCCGGTAGCGTTCTACCACCGATTTCAACCGCAACCAGCCTCACCTTAAGGATGAGGCTGGTTGCGGTTGGAATCGTGGGTTGAACGAGCTCAACCCACGATTCTGACCAAATCGGATGCTGCTACGGAACTTCCTCCTTCCGCTCGGTTGAGTTTGGTGGTTGGGTGGTTTTCACGGGTTTGTTTTCTTACTTTTACAAGCTGAACGTACAATTTGCAAGCGAGGTTCGCTGCCTCATTTATTTCTCACAGCATGCATTTCTTTCACGATCAAGCAGGGACGGCAAGCTTCCCATCACAGGTGGGAAGACGTGACTTCGGGTGGATATGGGTGAAGCCATAGACTTCACCCACGCACGTCCATGACCTATTCAGTTGCCTGGCACTAAGTAGACCGTGGAGGACACACAGTGTCCTGAATTTCGTGGGTGGATGAACTAACTGAAAAGTCGTGCACCCATTCCCACCTGCGACCAATTCCGCAGTTCGACCGAGAGCTAGCTTCGGTCGGCAAAGTTGGTTCGACTTCATGTGCAGAGCATGGCTACTCTTTGGCCATGCTCTAGGCAAGGGATATGGCATGGGGATGTCATCCCACTCGATCAGGCCACGATGGAATGGATCCGACGGCACATACGATCTTGTCCACCAAGGCACATGTTAAGATGTGTGCATGTCTCATGTAGGCACAACTTCGACATTGGCAACCGGCAGAGTTTTGGAGAAAATGCTAGCAAAAATCGTTAAACATCGATTTTTTGACCATCCAAACCAACCAAGCAACCGCGAGTTGGGAAATTCAACCCAACCCTCCATTTCGACAGCAACCAGCCTCACCCTAAGACACCTATAGTAAAAACTTAGCACCTACCATCAACGTAAGCAGAAGCCGTTTTGACACATTTGTTGACGTATGTGGACTCGCTATTGTTGAAACACACTCTCGGATATACCAATCAAACGCCGTAGTATTGAGCATTACTATAATCTAGCAAATGTTCTGTTCTTTCAAGAGGCTTTACGACATTTAGCATAGAGTCGGCGTCAATACTGACGTTTCGACAAACAGTGCCCAAATTCATCGGAGTTCCGTGTAACATCGTAGAGGATGTTTCTTGTGACTACGATGCAATACTCGAAAGGCTCGACGACATCGTGCAGTTTCTCGGTACTGCAGATTCGGCACAACCATGCCGGATCTACGGCGGCCAGAAGCTCATCACAAGTTGCACGGAGTTACAAAGCAAAAAACAGGGTAGGAATCGCCAATCACCGACTCTCATTGGTCTCAAATGCGTGTGGAGCGTCAATCGTCACAGTATTTTCTAATGGAACCTATTTTTCCCTACAGGTGGTGATGTGTGCAAGAAACTCGTTGGCTTTGCTTCACAATACTCTAAATAGTGTTTTGACGGCCATCAACATGATCATTTCCAAGCTCACACAATCCTATGGAAACACGCTCCCAAGACAGGCATCTCCGAGCAACAAGAAGCGCTATAGCAGCATACACGGATTCAAATAGGAGGCAGTCTGCATCAAGAGGGTTGAACTAGGCACCTCTCATGAATTCATCCTAAACAAAAATCAAGGAAATTGTTGACCCCGTGTGTCAAAAGACTAGGCACTAAAGCTAGAACTTTGTCAACGACAACAAGGTGGAAAGGCATCATTTGACCTGCTTTGAACATTAACTACTATCACACACTCTTACTGGTAAGTTAAAAAAATTAGACAAGTGGGCCTCTACTTTCTCTTCTCTTGATACTCCGAGGTGCAAAAAAAGAGGTTCACAGGCAAAAGAAGTAATTCATCACATGATTCAAGGACTTGTGACAAATGGATAAATTTTATTAAGTAGGAAGTGTAACTTGATAACAAGTGTCGAGCAAATCAAGCACATGTTTACCATGACAAGAATGAGAATGCGCCATATGTTGGATCCTTGACGCTAAAGCTGGAGGACACGTACGAGATCATGCCGTGAGTAATGGCTTCAAGAAGCTTTTACAGCAAAACTTAGGGGCTTCAAGAATATCAAGAAAAGGTTTTGTAAAATTCTAGCACCATTAAGAAAAAGACACAACCACATCATAACATCAACATGGTACACAAAACATTTGTTGATCATTGTGGGAAGAGGCCAAAGTGATCACATGCCAAACAACAGCCCATCCCTTCTAAAACGGAGCACTAGCTATCCACACACACACGCACACACACACATGCACGCACACACGCACGCATGCATGCATGCTAGGACACACGCACGCACGTGGCCAAAATGCCGTTGATGGGTCCGCCTAACAATTTTATGGTTTTCATGTAGTGGGCCACAAATGCAATGGCAAAACATCACTCGTGGATGTTTGGGACATGTATGTTGTGTAGAACAGGACCTAACACTTCCCCCCTTTTATCCGTAACAGCCTGACGTAGTAGTAGACGTAGACCGTTGTGAATGATGAAACCCTTCAGCCAAATGATCGACATCTTGAAAGTTGTTAGAAAGCTCCAAGTAGTGCACGTCATCTTAGCCATGCCAATTGATAGGATACAATGTTGTTTTTCCACCGTGGCAATGTTCAAGAACTTCTTTGATCACAAACTCTATATCCATGCCCACTTGTACATGAGGTGGTGGCGCGACATCTCAAATTAAACTGCTTGAGCTTTCTAATGTGAAAAACACGATGAATCGCCATGTTTTCAAGCAAGCAAATGCATGCGACAATGAGGGTTTGAATCCAATCCATTGAAAAAACGCCCAAACATCAGGTTAGAGCTTTGTAAAGTCTTGTCCTAGAATTTAATTGGGTATCAAATTGGAGACTTTGGCGATTTTATAAAAGATAAGAATGCTACAGAACAAAATTTGAGAAACAACCTGTAGTATGCGGATCATTCTTAGGATTAAAAATGGTCTTGAAGTGTTTACAACATATTTCCAGGTCTCGAGATTGGATTCTTGAGGCATCCTTGTCCGTAAAATAATGTACGGGCTAGATTTTATTTGACTCTAGATCTGAAGATACCTTTAGTGTGGATTTGGGGGGAGAGGAGTGTCGCGATGGAGATTCCATCGCATCACTCCTCCTCCACCCCTTAAGCGCCACTAGGGCCCTCATTCCACGTGGCTGTGCCACGTGCAAGAACTAGGCTAGGATGTATGTTTTGACATCTGTGCCCTATGACGACCGTGTCCGTTTTGGCGTGACGCGTCTCAACTAAAATGGCTGAGGCGGCCAGTCCCTCGGCCTCTTTGGATTGACTAATCCGAGGGCTTTGGTTTAGGTCCTACAGTTAGTTGAAAAACGGACCACTTGCGTTACATTGGCATCAAAGCCAAACGCTTCCGTGAGAAAAAGGAAAAAGGAAAAAGGGAGTCAGCTACATACGACCGTCGGATTTACAGATCGGCCGACAGCATCAATCGACGATGCAGTTCTAAGCCCCAAGATGAAAGGTTTGGGCAGTTCATCCAAACGCCGCTTGGTCGGCGGAAAGACCGTTAGAATGATTTGTGAGAGCCAAGAAACACACGCAAAAAGAAGATAGAGGGTCTCCCGGCTAGGAAACCAAACACCGCCCATGGCATCCGCGTAGCTTGTGGAGCTATGCCGAGATGAGCCCGACAACGACACTTGAGCTGAAGCTCGAGAGGGGAGCTGGGGGGGTAGGCTTCAGCTCCCTCCCCCCCCTGGCGCCTACCGCGCTGAGAAGGATGGAAAGGGGCAAGACCCCTCTCTTCCTCCCGTCCTAAGTGCCGAGGGGAGGGGAGGGGAGAGGCTCATTCGCCTTCTTCCATGGCTTCAGCAGTGCCAAGGGAAAAGAGGGGCAACTCCCCCTCTTCCCCTCGTCCATGGCACCGACCGTGCCGAGGGGGAGGAGAGGGGAAGATTCCTCCCTACCCACCCTCGTCCATGTTGGCGACCGCATCGAGGGGGAGGAAAGGGGCAAGTTTCCCCTCCCCCTCGTCCATGGCACCAACTGTACCAAGGGGGGAGGAGAAGGGCAAGCCCCTCCTTCTTCCCCTCTGCCATGGCATCGACTCCGCTGAGGGGGAGGAGAGGGGTAAGCGCCCCCCTTCCCCCTCACCAATTGCGCCAACTACGCCGAGGGGGTATGAGAGGGATGAGCTCCCCCCCTCTCTTCCCCTCTGCATTGGCGCCAAAGGCAACATTAGGGAGTTGGCGGGACGTTCCCTGTCCCCCCCCCCACGCGTGGGCCAACAACGCATGAGGGAGGATATGGGCGTCTTCCCTCACTCCTCCCCTCCTCACGTGGCTGACAGCCCTTGGGGATGGGAGGGGAGATGTGCCTCGCTCTCCCTCCCCCCTCACGTGAGCCAAAAGCTCAAAGGGGAGGGGAGGAGGTGGACCCCCCTCCCACTCCTATCACGAAGGCCGGTAGCCCGGGTGGGAGGCGAGGAGGGAACCTCCCTCTTCGCCCCAGTGAGACTGGCCGATAGCCCAACGAGGAGGAGGAGAGGAAGATTCCTCTCTCCTTCCATGTCGCTCAGCGCAAGGCCCGATATGTGCTCAGATACGCATTATGTCATTTTGGCGCCCACGAGATGTGTGCACAAGTGGGCAGCCGGTTGCGAGTGCACCGGAACCTTTGCGGGAACAGGTTTGATTTTCAAACAAACTTTTTTTCCCTAACATTGTTTGTTTCTCAACCCCGCTGGAACAATACAAATGGGAGGGTAGTTCCTCCGTTCGGCAAACATTTTGGGCAGCGTAAAAAGCAGGTTGAAGCTCAGACCGAACTCCAAAATTGCGTGACATGAAAACATTCTTTAAGAATATCTAAGCGCCACAAGCGCAAGAGGCGAAGATGATTTCCTCGGTTAAACCAGACGTTTGGCCTTGTTGGTCGTGGGTTGATTGCAATGAAAAGCGGCATGGGGTTTCATCTGAGCTCTATAACATTTTGAGAAGTTCTTAAGTATTGTTCTACAATACTTTCCTTTTCATGGAAAATGAGACGACTGATAGTTATCCCAACACCACCAGGTGACGCTTGGAAGGTCCAAGCATCAAACCAAGAATATGGGCCACTTGACGTGCCAAAACAATGTTCATTTTTCATGCATCCTCAATTTGAGGACTTCAACGTTAACCGTTTTCAATAGCGTTTGAAACGCTGAAAATCTTTGTGGTTAAACCCGTGTGCGTGGTCAAGTTGACCATGGATTTCCTCGCAAAATCTAAGAGCTCATGTTGAGATTGTAAAAAAATCAGGGGTCCTGGTTTTCTTTTTTTTTGTTCCATTATAAAGCACAAAAAGGAGAAAAACCAACAATTCTCCATGTCCTACAAAATTCACTTGGAAATGCCACAACGACAAAAATTTAGCACAGACAGTGCCTAAAACTTTGCGAATCAACCTCAAAGTTTGGGGTATGTTGTGAGGAAACTTGGAAGGGCTGACCTTCCAAGGCCATGACATGGCTCAATGCGAGTCATACATGCGCTAAAATATTTGTTTACACGAAAGAGCCACTACGTCACGGGGTTGCAAAACCACAAGAGTGACATACATCAAGACACAATCTCGATCTAGAAAAGAAATGAGGCACCGTACCTACTGTGATCACTTGACGACTCACCTAATCATTGCAACAATACAAAATGTGCAAACGGTACAAAATGAGTGTTGATTGTACGGTTGTATGGATGATGACCATGTCATCAAGGTAAGTGTCAATTGCACTATGGGCAACAACACAAGTGTTGGTTTCAAAAAGTTTCTTGGTGTCGAACACACGAGTGAAAAAGTGCTAGTTGCACTTTAACTGCGGATGGAGAAAGCATTTGTAATACTAGTGTCGAATGCACCGCTCATGGTCTGCAAAGGAATTGCATCTTGTATATCCACGTGCATGTCGATTGCACGAGAAAACGTTGGATACGTCATTTGTGAATGGATTTCGACAAAACAAGAAGATGAGTGTGGATCTCACTCAAAACACAAACGCGATGGTGGAAATCCACGCATGATGGTCGATTGACAAGTGAAGGTTGCCCTTGGAATATGACCAACATGGAGAAAGCAATCGTAGCATTCGTGCAAGTGCCAAACGCACAATTCCCATGAGCATTGAATGTATGACAGACGAGTGTGACAGTAAAAACTGTGTGTTGATGCACTATTTCCATGAACTCCGGTTGCATGAGTATCGAATGCACTGATATAATTAATTCCAATTACATGACTGACAAGAGTTGCGGGTTGCACTTTTGTCATGGGTGCCGAATGCACCACTAATGCGAGTGCCAAATACACTATGGCAGTGAGCTATGATTGGACTAGCCATGCTAGTGTTGATGGTCCAACATGTGATATACATACCAATTGCAATAGTAACATGGGTGTCGATTGCATCTCGTTGTATCAAGAAGCAAGAACTAGCCAACTCGTTGCCTCGTGAGACTAGCTTGTGATAGGCCACCAGACACAAGCATACGATCTATGCATGGGGTGGTTCTATGGGTAAGTGCATCAAACGCGTCATTCAAAGCTCCGAGAACACGTCTTTTGACATTTGTAATCCATCTCAAAGATGTTGAGGATGGTATGACTCTCAAATTCTTCATATAGAGAATTGGCAGGCATGACTGGAAACAATCACAGACGGTTGTGGTGATCAGATGTATGCCCAAACGGTGTAAAGAAAACACAACAATCTCGGTCGTCACCGACAGTGACGACCATTTGAAGTGAAAAACATTGCCCTACCAATAACAATTTGGAAAGGTCTTTCCAAAAGAAGTACAAACGAAATTGTAATGGATAAATCACCTGTGTGACGAGGATGATCTCGTCAAATCTGGACCATGCTAGAGGTGGACAAATTCCTCCGTATTCATAGTTGGAACGTGCTACAAAAGCCCAGTCGGCTATGCACAAGTTCCCAAACATGCACGGCTTGCATGGCTACAGGAGGTCAGAGCACATGACCATGTGCTAGAGGCAACCCTTTTTTCAAGGGATCAAGGTATGCGATTCATACCATGGTACTTCAGCCACGTGAAATACGGTACACGGCATGCATAGATAACATGCAGGATATGCATGAAACCCTTATCCACGAACTGTTGGTGCGTAGATCATGACATGACCTTATGGATACGTTGGAAGGACAAAATGATCACAATGGTGTTGTGAAAATTGAACAAGCTAACAATATCAGCTGATGTTTTGGATACAGATGGTGACCATTTCACCAAGAAAGTGGTTTGGTGGGCGTAAAACATGTGTTACAACAGTCGCATGTCCCATTGCGCTAAAGTATCCAAAGGCAAGTGCAATGCTTTCATGACTTAGCCCATGTCATAAACATGTCATGAGATGTTTAACAAACCTAGTGTGTTATGATATCGCCTTCAATCCATGAGGATTGACAAAGCGGTACCTGTACAAAGTGTGTACAAGATGCATCAGCACATTTTTTAGGTTCTGTGCATCATTATTCATGCCATGAATAATGATGCATCGATACAACCATCGGTCCATGATTGAACATGTCAAGGACGACATCCTTGATACTCAATGGCAAAACCATTGACATCGTATCACTTGGTGAGTGATGGATACAAATCGTGCTACCCGACTGGTACGACTGATAAAAAGGTACCTGAGTGTACATACAAACCTATTCAAAAGACAAGGATTTGTGTCAATGAGGGTTGTAAGTGTGTTAGACAGTGGTAGAGACACTTTGATGGGTCCTCAAAGATTTGAGATGCCTTAGTGAGGTGGTCAAAGATTGCAAGAGTGAACTCTGGCGTACGATAAGATTGACCGAATGCCAAAAGTGAACAAATTGGAAGGCGACACCTTCAGTCTATCATCACTCGACAAGTGAACATGTCATGGACATTCATAGGAAAAACTAATGGAACCGATGTCGATGACATACATTCATCCACGATTTTGTGAGAATCCATTTAAGAGAAAATAGGAGAAACATGTTTTCAACTCATGGTGCTCCTGAGAACTATGACGATCTGATAGATTTCTACAAACCAACAACGATAAGGTTGGGATCACGTCAAGCTCCAAGTTTTGTGATCAAAGCTTATGACCGTGGAGACTATTTATAAGTCAATAGCTTTAAGCTAACAGTGTGTTAGTACCTACATCTTGGTGGTCCGACCGACCACATAACGAGTCATAATCAACATTGAGGCAAAACAATGACCAATGTGTCGTAACTAAATTTTGAGATGAGGAATATTCAAGATGGACCTTGAGAAATGATGTCTCATCAGATTCCTTTCATGTTTGGAGAGATGTCTCAAAGTTGAGGACATCGTGACACGGTACACTAGTTTGGTACGTCGCGCTCTTCAAACATCATATGGATAGATTCTAATCATACCAAAGGCATGGTGGAGCACCGGCTATCGATTTTTTTGGAAACCAAACCCAAACCAATCACCAAGAGATATCATGAAAATTACGGTGTAGTTGAACCATGCTTTGATGACCCGGAAGGTCACATTAAAGCAACTGTGATCTTGGCTCCGGAGATTGTTCAATTGAATTACATTGCTGAATGCAAGTACAATATCTTTTGGATGTCCCTGCGGAGGTATCCACAATGGTGGTTCTTTGTTGGATGTCTTCGATGAGGGCGATCCCCTCCACAAGTGCCTTGGGTGAGGCAAATGAAAAATATTTTTTTGATTGGAAGTACCGAATGTACAGGAAAAAAAAGGCATTGAACAACATGTTTTTTTGTGACTTGACAAAAAAAACTTTGACGGGTTCCCTAATGGAACCCGTCATGAAAAACCCCATGTACGTGGTTGATTATGCGTGAACGTGACGCAATAGTATTACAGATGACAAGAGTTCACAACTGTGCTCATATGCATGCTTTTGTTGTAAGGTTTGCATCTTGAAGTATGCAATGATCAAACCTCCATGAGCAAGGACGAACCGGGACAATTCAGAGCAAAGGGGGAGGAATGCAATGTGCGGATCATGTTTAGGATTGAAAATTATCCTGAAGTATTTATGGCATGTTTCGGGGTCTCGAGATTGGATTCTCGAGGATTCCTTGTCTGTAAAATAATGTATGAGCTAGAGTCTAGGTCGAATCTAGTCCGGAAAACACCTTTAGTGTGGATTTGGGGTGAGAGGAGTGTCGCAATGGAGATTCCATCGCGTCACTCCTCCACCCCTTGAGCGCCACTAAGGCCTTGTTTCCACGTAGCTGTACCACGTGGAAGGATTGGGCTAGGATGTATGTTTTGACATCCGTGTCCTATGACAACCGTGTCCGTTTTGCCGTGACGCGTCTGAGCCAAAATGACAGAGGCGACCAGTCCATTGACCTCTTTTGACTGGCTAATCTGAGGGCTTCCGTTTTGGTCCTACAGTTAGTCGAAACACAGACCACTTCCGTTATATGAACTATGAAAAGAAAACCCCAGACTAACAGGTTTGGTAAAGGGACACCGTGTTCTTGAAATCATCCTTAGCTTAACTTCCTTCTCAAACACAACATGGACATGTTTATGTAGTAAAACATACACCAGCTTGAAATGAATACATAAGTCATGAGCATGGTTATCTTGCAAAAACTAGTGATGAAATGTTCATGTATATGTATTTTGCATAAAAACAATCATCAATCAAATAGTTCTCAAACATGTGAGCAATCTAGTAGTTTTGAATAAAATAGAGACCATGCTCAATTGAGTTATTGAGTAGTTCCGTAAGGACCTTGATGTAGTACGATATCAATCATTGTATGGAAGAAATGATGAAACATTTGAAAGAAAGGCTCAAACGTTTTGAAGAATACAGATGAATCCACACTTATTGACAAATGATTGCTTTCATGGAGCTGCAAGATACATAATCTATAGTCTTTTGAATTTCAACTAACGTGTAGTCGACATTTGATTTTCCAAAGACGAAATTTCATCAAACATGAAAAACTAATCTTCCCAAATCCTCAATTGAGGGAGATGCACTTTTAAGGCACTTCAGGAGAGGACAGAATTATAAATGTATAAAGGGAGAAACATGTGTAGACATTTTGTGTTTTTTTCCATTAATGAAAATCATGTAAGAAAAATTACAAGACATGCAAAAAATTCAATGAGAGTTCTAGATCATTCAAAACAAAGCAACAAGGCATAAAAGTAAAAATTATGCATTTTACAACATTTTGAAATGAAAGTGGTACAAGATAGACAATTATCTTCAAACATTTGTCATAACACTCACTGTTGCTACTTTGTTTTTTAATGATTCCAATAACATGGTGCCATTATGGTTCTCCCTTCAGATCTAACTTTTATTCAATGTTGACCCGTTGCTTCCACTTAAGAGCTATCATAGCCATGTTCACTTTTTTCTACCAACATGATTTGGTCCTCTGAAAGTTTGCCCTTGGTTACTCCACTACAGAGCAGAAGTTATCTCACATGGGAGTTTTTACCCCACAAAAGCACAGATTTCAAAATAGAATGGGGCCTCTCTTAGACCCGCAAACACAAAGAATGCACCCGTACTTTGGTCAAAAGCGACCACTGTACATATGAAAATATGTACCTTCCCGCATGGTGCTCTAAATGATGCACTGTACACACCATGTTGGAGTTGTCTTCATGAATTCATTTTTGTCTGTCACGTCTACAGAGCATTTTCCTAAACAAGCAAGATATATTCTTGTACCCAATGATGAAGTATCCTAAAGCGCCTCGTGTGTATTGTAGTGTGTTGGCATGAGCAAATGGCTTGCGTATGTCTCTGGATACCCTTAGGAAGGAGGGGAGCTACGTAGTACACAATGTTGCGCAGCTATTCAGGTCAAGGCTTCCTCTAGGTGACTGGGCAAGACTCATGCATCATTGGCCTAATTTCTACACTACATCATCATCACCATGCATGGAGCGAGGGCCATTCAATCTACATAAGCCAATCTAGTGCAAGCTTTAGAAGGATCCTTATCGATGTTTATGATCTTGTAGCATGGTGAGATCAATGGTTGTCATAGGAAACCATAAAGGGCAAGAAACCTCCTTAGTGAAGCTTCAATTCAAGCATTTATGTTCAATGACACACAAATTAAACACTAAAATACTAGTGAAAAAATCTACAACATATGGGGACGACGTTTCATGGAAATTAGTTTCCATCAATAGAAACAATTCCTTGAAGTTACGTGTAAACCATAGATACACAAATAGTTTAATGTATCCTACCCTCAAAGTTTCGTTGAATTTCCTCTGTAGCCTTATGTTTTTGAAATAATTTTCAAATTCTAATTCTTTTGGTTCATGAGCATCATATATTTGAGACTCATTCTATTATCGTATGCGTCCTATTTTGTGTTCATACACTATTTGTCTTATGCTTGTTTCATTTTACAGAACCTGTTTATGTTGTCCATTATTGCAACATATGCTCAATATCATTTGATTCCGGTAAGCAATGTCTGGTAGGCATGCGTATGCGGGTCCAAAACATACAATCGCCTCTAAATGTACAAGGAAAAACTGCCCACAAGGAAATTTCAAGGCAAACTTTCCCTCGAAGTCGAAATTAGCCAACTTCGAGAGTGACATTGCTCCCTTTGGACATTGGTATCACTGATGTTAGGAGCATGAACAATGGGAATAGTCGATTCTGCCTTTGAAAAGTTTTGCCATCAAACTAGAAGCAAACCCCATAGCTGTCGTTGGGGTTTGGGGTTCTATGTACTAACTTGCCATGGCACCTGCAAGGCCACGTGTCAGTGGGCACTTGCAAGTTCCCTTTTTTCAAACGCGATGGTTCAACCAACAAAAAACAAATTTTTGAAAGATTGCCATTGCAAATTTTCAAACCTGTTCTCGAGTGTATTTGGCCCCAAATACACTCCAGATGGTTTTTTGGGCGGGGTTGCGCGACCGGGTCTCGAGGTCCTATCATGGAACACTTATGAAAGGTGATGATGGAAAATAAACAATTTGTGTTCCTAAGTGTCTATCCATGACTCTCCGCTACACCACCCGAATACACTCTCAATATGGAGGGAGGGTATGGATTGCCCTTGCCAATCCACACTCCTGGTCAAAAGTGTACAAGGGTCGTGTATCGGAGTGTTTATCTGAGGTGGATTGAATATGAAAGCTTGTGTACCAAGAGAGGGTACCACAGAAATGCTCACAAGGTCGTATTGATAGACATTTATGATACACTCCACACTACACTCACCCCATACAATCAACGTGTTGGGTGGGGGAGGACATGGAACATTGGAATACAAACCCTTTCAACACTTCGCATTTCCACAATACACTTCCGGATACACTCCCCACATACACTCAAGGTACATTTGGGAGGAGGCACGACTATGTGTTGGAGTACTTTCATGCAATGCGTATGAACGATGGTTTTTGAAAACACATAAGTTGTATTTTGAGTGTCTATTTGCGACACTCTTTGCAACACAACCCTACAACACTTTCGATATGGAGTGGGGTATAGACAGCCCTCTCCACCCCCCTCCAAGTAGAAAGTGTATTGGGGTGATGTATCGGAGTGTGTATCTGAGGGGTGTGGAATATGTAAACTTGTGTATACAAAGAGAGTATGAGAGAGATTCACATGTCTTTTATCTATGGACATTTCGGATACACTCCACGCTACATTCGCCTCATACACTTGACTTGTTTGGGGGGGGGTTTTGAGATGGAACATTGGCATACACAAGATCTAACACTTTGCATTTCCACGATACAACCCTAGGTACACTCCTTAGATACAATCATTGTATAAGTGGGGGACCACGGACTTTGTCAGGTTTGAACAAATGATGGAAGTGGCCCCATTCAAAACTCAAGCATAATCCAAACTAGGGTGTAATAAGTCAAGAAGAACATCACACTGTTGTGATTACCTTGTGAAATATATGAGAAATGACCAATTTACCCACCACATTATTTATGGAGCGATCTATGTTTACATAACTAAAAGCATACAGTTCAAAACTGTTACATACATAAGAAACAATGGGAAGTTATAAGTATCCTTATTTATTTTAACACATTTCTCTTTATTGATTAAATGGTGTAATACGTAGTATCCACATACTTGTGAACTTCTAGGAACCTAACATGTTGCATGTATCATTTACACACACTACAGTTTGTACTAAAAAAGGATGATTAACCATAATTCACTTCAAGATCTAATGAAGCTTCGTGAAGGAGGAAGCTTCGCCCTAGGGCAGTAGGGATGCCACAGCAAACTCTAAACTTCAAGAAGCTTATCTTAGAAGGAAGCTTCTCTTAAGCAAGGAAACAGAGGCAACAAAATTGAACAACGTGAAGAAAGCTTCTCCTTCATGTGGTCACCTTGCCAGGTCCACATGTATGAAGGGCAAAGCTCCTCTAAGCTCACAAATTTTCTAAAGATTTTTCAAGAAATCGGCACTACTCAAGCTTCTCCCTTTGAAGCCCAAGACCAAGACTCTATTGGAGACCCCTTCAAGGCCCCCATAAGCCTTACAAGGCCTGCCAACCTAGGTGGCATCTGCTTTAGAGGCAAAGAAACCTGGGACTCTGCCAAGACCCTTGCAAAGACGGCCTACAAGGCCTAGTAAGGTATTGGTCCTCACTGGGCTAGGATTTGTGCTAACCAAGCAAGAATATGATTTTTGTATGCCAAAGATGTGTTATGTGCTGGTTCGGATTCATAGATTTTTCTCACATTGAAGCTTTATAAATCTTTCCATTACTATTGTACATGATACACTGCTAATCATCCAAATATCATACAAGCAAGGGTCGTAGTCCGTTCTCTCGGTCACACAGTCTCAATAACACCATGGATGCTTGACAATTAATCTGTGTTTGGACTTTGACAAGATTTAAACTTGATTTGCAATCACACTTGACACACACACGTTGGTGGAAATCTTCACACAAGGGATGATTGCATGAATTTGAGAATTTTTCGTTGCTCTTCAACCATGAACAACAAGAAAAATGCAATTTTTACATCCACACGAGTGCCAAATGCTCAGTTGCCATGAGTTTTGAATGCATGAATGATGTATTCTTGGATTAAAACATTCACATGAGTGCCACACACACCACTCTCATAACAATTGATTACACATTTGAAACAAAAATACGAGTTTTGCTTTCATCATGGATGCTCAATACTCCACTATTAGGATTGCCATCAGTTGTGGTTGGTGTGGATGGTAAACTACATGGTATAAGGTGCCAATTTCACCAATAACATGGGTGTCCATAGAACCACCTCGCATCAACTAGCAAGAAATAACCAATTTGTTACCTAGTCATGGTATCTTTTGGAAGAGCACAAAATGGAAGCATTTGATCTATGCAACGGGTGGTTCTATGGGGAACTGCATCGATTACATAATGTGAAGAAGCGGGTTGACGTCAAGCAACAATTTCAAGGTATCTCAACGATGTTTAGGATGGTTGTACATTCTTTAAATAAAGAGCCAAGAGGTATGTTCACTATGAACAAAACATGGCTTTGGTGATCAAATGTATGCTTCAATGACTGAAGAAAACAAAATCATATGAGCTGTTTCTTTCAATTAAGACTAGTAAAACAAATAATAGATCAACCAATTCTTTGATCAGGACAATTTCCTTAAAGTTGGACCATGATGAAGGTGGACGAACTCCTGTGTACCTATACATGGAACGTGTTATAGAGGCTTAGTTAGTTGAGCACTATTTGAAAAACATGCACATCTTGCATGACAGCAAGAAGTCTGCGTGCATGACCAAGAGCTTGACACAACCCATATCTTCCAGAAGGTCAAGGTATGCTACTCATACCATTGTACTTTAGCCATGTGAAATTGGGTACACAACATGCATGGAGAATGTGCATGAAAATTAGAAAAACATTTTCCATTCATTATCGCTTCGTCGATCACAACATCAAGTAATGGTAAGTTGGGATGAAGGAGTAATCATAATGTTTTTGTGGCATTTCATCAAGCTGATGATATCGAGTGATGATTTACATAGAAGTTTCAACACCATTATACCAAAAAAGGGGTTTGGTGGGAGCACGAATCTTTTTACAACAGTCACATGTCCAATTTTGCAAAAATATTCAAAGGGAAATGTGATCGTTTGATGAAAAAGAACGTGTCATGATCATGTCATAAGAGGTTGAACATAGCTAGTTTGTTAGCATGTCGACTCTAATCCTAGAAACGTTGGCATCAAACCATTACATGCCCTACGTCAACCTCATGTGATCGATTAGGATGACGTAGGACATGTGATCATTTGATGAAAAACCTAATGTGATCCTTTCGAAACAATCAATGTCATTTTTGCAATAATGGAAATCTAGAGGGAAATGAAGATCTAAAGTTTTCCTAAATCAACTATGAAATAGTTGGGATTACTTGAAGGTCTTGGTGTTATGCCTAGGGCTTTTGATCATGGAATTATTTCTAGGTCAATAGCTTTATCTTAACACTATGTTAGCACCCACATCCTCATGGTCCAACCGGTAAGATGACAAGTCAAAATCAATATCAAGACATACCAATAACATGTGTGGTGTGACCAAATGTTGATGTGACAGAAACCTTCAAGATAGGCCTGGAGTGATGACGTCTCTCATCAAATTATTTTGATGTTTTAAGTGATTACTTAAGAGATGAGGGAATCATTACATGGTGTTCTCTTTCTGTATGTCAAACTTCTCAAAGGAAAGATTTTGATCATGCCAAAAGTATGTTATAGCAATAGCCATGCGATACTGAAGTGCAAAATGTGTTCAACATATGATTTTGCTGGAAAAAACCACTACTACACACGGATTATAGGGAAATAATTTGTATTGCAAGTGTTTTTTATCAATCAAAGGTCAAATTTTAGCTACAAAACTGCCTTGGTTTTGCGATGGTTTGGTTGAACAATATTTTCAAGTTCAATTAAGACATGTTTTTGGATTTCGCAAAGATGGTATCCATCATGGTGGTTGTTTTTCAGACGTCTTTGATGGGAGAAACACCCTTCATAAGTTACTCCGATAAGGCATAAAAACATAATCTTTTCAGTGGAAGTGCAAAATTTCACAATGGAAGACATTGAAGCAACATGGGTCATTGCAACTTTGCAAACACAATCCATTAACGAGTTCTAGAATGGAACAATTGGATGCCATTGCACACGAAAACGTTTAGGAACTGGTTATTCTTGGATGAAGAGGTGTGATTTGGAGGCGTTTGATTACGATCACATGTAACAAACAACCAAAAGATGTGTTTCTAACTTAATGGATTGTGGTCATGGTAGAGCCATTTGGTGAATAGCAGACAATAAACACTTTGTTTGTGGATATAATCAATGCTCATTAAGATCTGTTATCTTTGCTGATCTAGGTTAAAGTAACGCACTTTTGAGAGGGATGCAAGAATTAGCGTATGGTACCTATTTCATTCAAAAATCTTGGGATCATGGTTCAAACTATAATTCACTGACACATTAAGTACATTATGTAAGAGGTTTATGTTGTAGGGACATGCATGAAACGTCATTTAAAGTTTAATATCTGTGCGAATCAATGTCCAAGTAAATAAACATTTCATCTTCCATTTATTGATGATTTGTTTTCAAATATAATACATCAACGTTCGTGGAAGAACCCTTTTCACACAAAAAAAGTTTTTCTACCTAACTCTCCTTTTCAATGATACCCTTTGAGATTTTTCTACCACGAGGTTAAGGAGGATCCCCAATAAACAAAAACCTAATCTTGGGTCGAATTCGGGTGTTTTTGGTCCATTTTTATGAACTTCATTCAAGGAAAACCCAGGTACATGAAGAAGTTATCGGTAGCCATTTTGGTAGATTTTCAGCTTTTGCTAAGGAGGGACACCTTCTTTATCACAAGATATCATCAGATTCTTTTTGTGGCAAAGTGTTTCTCATACGAAATGCACTCCATTGCTTCATTTATATACATTCAATTGTTGACTTCTCTTGTATGTTTATCAGTTGGATTCTCTTTCCAAACCAAACCTTGAGCGTTACCTAGAATGCAAATTTAATGGAATGTTGGTCAAAACAATTTCTTCTAGTTTTGAAGATGGCTCTGGTGAGTAAGGTCGTTCATTCCGTTATCATCACTGTTTTGATTCATTGAAATTCTCAGTTGAGTTTAAATCTCCTTTTGTTCCTTCAAGTTTCACCTTAACAATGTTAATCCTAGGTGCTTGCAAAAATGAGAAAGTGCAATACTATTTTTTGCTTTAAGAGTTTCATGTGGGAAAAAAGTTTGGTTTTCTTCAGCCGGTAGCTGTTATGAACATGTTTTGTCAGATGTGGTGAACCATGTGAAGTAGTTCATCACACTAGTATGCTGATGTTCAAGGTGGTTGTGAGACGCAAGAAACCAAATCTTGACTCCTCTCTGGGATATCTAGACCAAAGTTATAGGATCGATGTTTCTCATGTGCACAATAAAGGTTTTGTTCTCTTTTAAGAGCAGCTTGCATTGTAAGCAACGACGAGGGAAGATGATGTTTCGGGTGGAATCACATTTCCTAACTTTTGACGTTTTGAAGAAAAAAATGATGTTGTACATCACTTACAACAAAAGAATTCTAGTTGGTGGTTGGTTCAATGCGATGAGCAAAAGTGGACAATATCAAATTTAGCGGTGCCTCTTGTAGTTGTCCTTGTCAAGCTCTTGCATGGTTGTTTCCACAAGAAGCTGTGAAAACACCTAAAAACCACTAAAAACTAAGCAGGTTTAACAAGAGAACAACCACTATCGTTGTCAATAAAGCTCTAAAATGAAGTAAAACATCGATGCATGTTCCTTCAATACAATTGATCTGACCCTTGGATCACACTCTGAGGCTGTTTCAATGCTTACATGTATATTACAACAATCTTACAATTAGCAAAAGTTCTTCATTTGTAGTATTGAGGTCAGTGAAAAATGCCACAACAAATTCTAGAAGATGAATTTTGTTCTCGACATTGATCTTTTTTTTGGATCACCCAGGAGCTCGCAATGCTACGCATAACTTTAAATGGCTCCCTCAGTTGACCCATACAGTTAGAAGATAAGGCCTGGAACATGATGGTAGCCTGTTGTAACGAGCAAAGAACACGTTTTTTCAACATTGAGAGAGATAGATCTAAGAAGAGAACTAAGCATAGGTAGGTTAAAGGCCCGTTCATTGGCTTAGTAGTCCAATTTTAGAAGTGTCACTTCATTGCGGGAACTGCTTTGGCATGTTGACTTGTGCGTCGATAGATCTGTCTGCACATGTTTCTGGAAACGTTTTCATGGCCATTTTGGCTACAATAATTGAGTGCGGTCTCCGTACAATGTGTGGCTACAAGGGCAAATGTATTGGCTTTTTTTCATTGCGCCAAGATGGCTGACTTATGGATTCATTTTTTACTGTTTTTTCTATGTAATAGATGAAATTGTTATCAAACAATGTACTCTAAAAGTAGTGCCAATAAATGATTTAGATTTTCATTTTTTCATTTTATCATGTTCATCGTTTGAATTTTGATGTTTGAATTATTGTGCTCGTGTTGCATCCAAGCTGCTCAACCAATTAGCAAGTCACCATTAGAAAAGCAAGGCCATGCGCATGGTACTTGACCGGCCAACCTGCACTCCACAACCACCAATTGTAACCTCTTATGTCCAGTCACTATTTGTCACCATGGACCCTCACCACCTCGCCAACTTAGTCTCGATCATTGGTCCTCCTGGTACTAGTCAGTTGCCCGACCTTTCCGATTTTCCCACGGAGGACATGCACCATTTGTGTACATGGGAGGAGACTCGTCGTGACCCTCGGTGGTACGCCCTTCATTGTGCTACAAGGACATGTAAGTGGTGATGGCTACTTTGTGTGATGACATCATGGAGGATGCATGTGACAAAAAAACCGTATATCTTCAACTTGCATCCTTGCGTCAGTGGTCCACGGCGGGAGAGGCCCCAATAGGAGGACCTTGCTCCTCGTCCACCGGTAATGCTACATAGTGGCTGTGTTTCCCTTACAGAGCACATGGAGGCATCGGTCTCTCCTAAAATCATGGTAAAGTTGGTGCCTATGCATGGCGTGCTCTTGTCAAACGAAGCTGCTATGACCTTCAATGTACGCAAACCTGTACAGTTTATGGCCAAACCAGAGGTTGGCATCAGTGCATATGACGGCACCATGGTAGGCGGTCTTGGTAAAGAATGGTATCTTACTACATGATAAAGGGTCATTAAACAATGGCTTTCTGGAAACAGCGCATCACCTAACATGTACTTGTTGAATGACAGCTGAAATCTTTCGCGAACTGCATCGGCAAACATGCAAGTGTCTTATGCGCTCCCCTCGTAGCTAACACTGACATAAGTGAAAAGGAGATCATGGCGCGTGCTCGGAGGATTGTTTGAGTTCTTTAGTTGTGCTTGTTCACACATACTCCAAGCCTCTCTTTGTTGAAAAAAACAAGCATGTACGTGCCGTGGATTGTTTCAACAAAATGCTGAAGCCACTGCATGTATTGTGGCCGATGTAGCCATCGTGTAGATGGTGTGGCTTGACTTCCATGAGTGTGATGGTTGGTGCAAGTTCGATGAGTATAGTCACAACCTAACGCACGATCCTCCACATGGTGGGTGCCGCTCTTTGAAACCATTTCGTAATTTGGCACGCTGTCATGTTGAAACATACGAGCTGTAGGTAGATGAGCATTTTCTCCTCCAATAGGATGCGGGTGTCTCAGATGGAAGATGTTGACCGCATAAACTTGATTACGTGCTCCCAAGCATACACACTCATCCCGGACATGTTGTAAACACATGAGGATGCCCGCGCTCAATTCTTGGACCCATGCGGGTCCAGGCAAGAGCTTTAGTGAGAATACGGTGACGTCACAGACGACAAAGGAGACGTG
>SZWC01022934.1:25000-27909 GCA_023375785.1 Penium margaritaceum
CAGTTCATAGTTCTTTTCTTCTGTTCGTAGAGGGTATTCTTTGCGGCGAGAACTCTATTGCAAACCGTCAGGTTCGCAAGCTCAACTCTCTTTGATTTTTGTTCTATTACTCGCTGGGTTTGCGGAGTTGGATTTCTCTAGCAAAAGCTCCAATCCACGTCTCCGAGGACTTGGCCGTGAGCCCATTCCGACTGGTGACGTTGCTTAAGTCGCCATAGTTAGAAGACGCGTTTCTACACTTGATCGCGGTACCCTGACGCGGATTAGGACTTCGCTGGGCGGAGTATGACGAGTATTTGTGCACGAAGCTTGATTGCACAGTGAATGAGGGCTTGCCTGGTTGCATTGCGTCGATGGTGCCCATCTGGTTCATGAATGCATGAAGTATTGCGGCCAAACGGTGAGCTTGCGCTGCGCCCTCCTCGTCCATTGCGATGTGTACGTGCACCACGGCTGATCCCAACATCGTGAACCCCCTAGTCCTAGGATTGAATCCCCACCGGCAGGGAATGGCTTTCATTCGAAAGAATTGACCGTACCAATGCGCGGGAGAAAAAGTACGGCCACAAAAAGGAACAATGTTCAACTTCCGGGGTGCACTTCCAAATTCAGACAGCGTTTTTTGCGCCAATAAACGCTTTTGTGAAAATCGCATCTCTCTACCGAGCTGCGGAACATGCCATGAATTGAATCTGAAAAACTCGGGTGTATGATGTAGAAAAGTTTACTATTAGGCCCTTCGTCCTAAACGTAATTTACTATTAGAAAACGAAAGGGAATGCCAAAGACAGTGTTTGCAGGTCGTCTCGGCTGTTCTGCGTTGGAAACCATCGTTTAGATCGCCCCACTACAGCCTCGACCGATTCCCAGCCGCACCCTTCGTCCTGGCCTTGGCCCAAGTTTTCATTCACGATCGCCCTCAGGACGCATTGGTGGTGTGTAGGACTAGTCTACTGTTCTCCCTCGCCGCGGGTTACTGCAGGGAGACCCTGACTAGAGGCGGAGGAGGAGGAAAGATGGCGGCGCTGCTCACCGCGCATGCTGCACCGGCGCGCGTGTGCCAGTGCGCAACAGACGGATGCAGCAGAGGTAGCGGCGTTGGCAGAAGTAGAAGCAGAAGCAGGGGTAAAATCAGCTGCACAGTCAGAAGTAATGACCAACCCACTTCCTCATTGCCATGTCCATCTTCCTCCAAGTCCCCTTCGCACTCCTCCATGTCCAAGGCCGGTTCGTTTTCTCTGGCTGCATGTGCGTGCGCATCTGGAAGCCAAGAGAAGACGCAGAAGACGCAGGGGCAGCAGCAGCAGCTGCATCGGCCGATGCAGCAGCAGGCTCAGATGCGTAGACCGGGGCTGAGCGTTTCTTCCAGCCATGGCGGCGGCGGCAGCAGCGGCAGCAGCAGTAGCAGCAGCAACGAAAGGAGTAGCAGTTGCAGCGACGACAGCTTCTGCTGCCGCTGCGATAGCAGAACGGAGGAGACTGGGTTCCATGGATTGGCGTCATCCCATGCATCAATTACATCATCGTGTACACGGATGACGTCACCCACCAACCGTCCTGTTCTTTCATGCGCCACCTTAGCAGCAGCGGCGGCTGCATGGATGGGTTTGCATGGTGGTGCAGCGCTTGCTGCATCGGATCCCACAGAATCTTCCGTGGTGCTGGTGTCAGGTTTCAACTTGCAGACAGTTTTGCTGACGTCAGCGGCTCTGGCGGGCATCGCCTGGTCCCTAGGACTTGGTCTGAAGGTAAAGTGGCCGTGCAGTTGTTTTGTCTCGCCGTCTGGTGGGCCAACGCCACTGTCACCCCAGCATGGCGTGCTTAATGTCGCGTCTATGAGTAGGACAGAAATCAAGGGCGACGTGGCTCTCGGAGATGTTGGCAGTGACGAGGACAACAACGACCAGGGCGATGACGACCGCCACAGCGATGAGGACATTGCTCATCAATATGATATGGGTCATGTGTTCGGCAAGATGCGCTGCTGTTGCCACCGCCCCTGCTGCCGGTGCAGCCGCCGCCGCCATTTCCGTCCTCCTCCTTGTCGTAACCACTGCGGCCGCCGCAGCTACCGCCGCCATTGCTGTTGTAAATGTCGCCGCCCTATGTTCACCTGTCGCGGACAAAGTTTTTTGTTTGTCGATGTCAGGTTGTCGTCGTTTGCACTCTCCTCCTCGTCCTCCTCCTCCTTGTCCTCCTCATCATTGTCGACTCGTCGTCGTTGTTGTCATCGTCGTTGTCGTCGCCGTCGACTCCTCGTCGTCGTCGTCGTCGTCGTCGTCGTCGTCGTCGTTGTCGTCATCGTCGTTAAGGCTGGTAATGGCAAACCCGGGTTCAAAAAATGGACCCGACTCGACCCGGACTCGGCCGCCCGAGTCGGACTCGGACTCGGCGAGTTCGAGTCCGGGTTGAACTCGCCGGGTCCGAGTCCGAGTCCGAGTCAGGGGCCTTGGCGCCGAGTCGAGTTGAGTCGGACTCGGGTCGAGTATTTTTGGACTCGAACTCGGACTCGAGGCGCATGAAGACGTCAAGATGCGCAACACGGCCGAGTTTGCCATCCATGACGTAGAACTCGCGACGTCCAGCGAGAATTTTGTCCTTCTTCAAATCGAGTTGAACTCAAACTCAGGACGCATTAGGGCGCTCCGAGTCTGAGTGTGGACTCACCCATACCCGGGTCCGGACTGAACTCGCCATACCCGGCCGAGTCCGAGTCCGAGTTCGAGTCTGGGTCTTCCTGGGCGAGTCGAGTCGAGTCTGACTCGCCCAGGGGCGCTTCGAGTCCGGGTACAAACTCGAACTCGCGAGTTTGGCGAGTTTGGGTCGAGTTCAACCCGGGTATACCCAGTTACCAGCCTTAATCGTCGTCGTCGTCCTCGTCGTCGTCGCCGTCGTCGTCGTCGTCGTCG
>SZWC01022935.1:0-10639 GCA_023375785.1 Penium margaritaceum
TGTGACCGATCTGGCAACGCTGTGCAGTAAACAGGCGCACGAGCATGCAAGGCAGGTACAAAAGCAACGCGAATCTGGCTAGGGGACAGGTGCATGTTCTCACAAACTTCGTAAGCTCTAACTTGCAAAAGGAGATGACAATGGATAAACACATTAGGTAGCTGCAGCGGGCGCCATTCAGGCTGCGCATCGCGGCAGGCCAGTTTGCCCTAAACCGGACTCAAACCACTATTTTGGTCATAACTCTGCGCACACACATCCAAACGCACAACCGCCTAAACATATGAATGCATAGTCTTGAGCCAGGCGTAACGAATGCACATGCAATAGTCGGGCACTGATCGGTGGATGCACAATGCAAAATATGCACATCAAGAAAACCCTACAAGCTACACACAAACACAAGAGTGCCCTCACCAAGTCTCCCGCACACCCTTAGCAGCTGTCCTGTAGCTACTGGTAGGTGGAACAAGATGGTGTCTTGGTGCCAGCTGGGCCTGCATTAGGGATGTGCACGCAGATAGGCACAGCCGAGTGGTCACAATCAGTTGTGCCCATACATGGGAATGGCTCCCATTACAGACATCTGAAATCAAACACACACACACCTTCTATTTGACCTTGCTTGCGGCGTGGGTGGGAAGATGAAATGGGGAATCTTGGAAGCCTTCACCTACCGAAATTCCTTTGCCTAATGGGTCAAGTTCTTCCCTAGTACCATTGCACATGTGGCATAGTATTTGCCAACACCATGGCCCATAGAAGTGGAGACATAGAGAGAAGGAGTAGCCATGACATACAGCAAAGAGCATCACCACCCCTCGTCCTCTGGGATAACAAAGGTCGAAGAACCTAAAGGGAACATGGACCAAGGGTGGAAAGGAGTGACCCGCTAAGTATCCAGAAAGGCTGGTGGGTGGGATTGAGAAACTGCTAGGAAAATTCCTAGTCTTGCTGTCGCTGACGTGGCGACATATTTGAATCAGCTCATGCAATAGCATGCAAATAGGTGCACAAAACAACAAGGGTTGGACCAGGGAGATGTGCAAACTCTCATTAGCTTCAATAGCTTAGCTTGCATAGAGAAATGATAACAGAAAAGAACATAGCATAAATACCTGGCACGGTGCATGGTGACTGACGCACGCGGCAGTGCATGTTTGTCTCAAAACCTGTCCAAATCCATGGTTCTACCCGTAACTGTGTACAATCATGTGAATGTGTTATTGTCTGAACCTATGGATGCAGACTATCAAGTCGGATGCAGCAACTACATGCATGCTTGGATCCGGCAACAACCGGTAGATTTCAATTGAAAAACATGCAAACCTGGCTTTAAAGCCATTTCATCCAGAAAATTCTTGAGACAACAAAAGAACTACAATGTGCCCCACCACGCACCTGGGACGCTGTCGCAATTGTCTGGCAGTTGCTCGTAGATGGGACCTCCACCCAATAGTTTGTTGTTGTTTTGTCTGTGCACTACCTCACGGACTCATACTGTGACCTCTCGGCTGGTGTACATGCTCATGCAGATGACTGACTGGATGGACGCTGATGCAGACGGGGCGCTGTTCAGTGGAGTGGACATGCCGCCGTGATGCCGAGCGTGTGGTTCTCCTCCTCCTCATGCTTCTAACACTACACCCTCGCATGACCAGCTTCATCTGCAGCTACCCTTGGTGGTCACGTCATTAGTAGTTGTGGTTGGCTCTCAGGAGCACTAATAGTCGGCACTTGAGTTCAGGCAGCCGTAACTCCTTGTAGCTGTTTTTCTTGCTGATTCTGACTGCACGACTGCGTTTGCAGCGTGGTTGTTTTGGTATGGTCCAGATTTTAGCAAAACGGACAATGCCCGTGTTTCGGGTTGTCTGGTGTCTAGCTGGGCTCACCTGGGCAATTCTTCCAGACAGGATAAGGGCGGAAAGCCCATGTACCCCTCGTTTCTGACTGAAAGCCCCATCCGGATCGATAAGGCCCATCGGCCCCTCCATCAGAATGATAAGCACCATCTGCCACAACCTCGGAACGATAAGTCTCATCCGCCCCTTCGACACGGGCGTGACTTTCCAGGCGTAGAAAATCAACGATACACCCTGAGAAAGTGCGTAGAAGCTTCCTAGCAACACAGCCGCTGACCGGACGTCAGTGCCTGGTCAGACGGTGACGACAGTCACAGGTCGTACACACAACGGCAAGGGTTTGGCTAGGAGACACAAGACACAGTGTCAGAATGCTTCAATATAGCATATGCAGAGAGAAATGACAAATGACAGGTCCAACACATAAATACCTGTTGCGGCGCACGGCAGGTGTCGCACGCGGCAGTCCAAGAGCTGTCCTAAAACCGGCCCAAAACCACTGTTTTGGCCGTAGCTCTGCGCACACATGTCAGAATCCTATGCTGTCTAAACCTAGACGTGCAAAATCAAAAGACGGACGCTACGACTGGTCACATGCATGCATCCATCGACTGACAGCGAGCATACCATGCAAAAACGTGCAAATAGGCCTCATGGCCAGTCCGCCGAAAGACGCGTGCAAGACGTAGAAGACACAGCAAAGAGTCCCGGTGGCATCTGGGGCTCTGGAACAGTGGTCGGTCAGCTCCAAGTGGGTAGTCCGCCGCCTGTCGTCGCGCCAGTGTCACCAGGGCCGCCTGCCTCAGGGATCTGCACGAGTATGGACACGGCCGAGTGGTCACAGTAAACTGTACAGGAACGGCACAAAGCACAACACTCCCCCATGACCCGATGGTACGCATGTCCATACGCGTGCAGCACTGGTACAACCACATAGTGGGTGACACAGACAGATGAGACGCAAACGTACATCCCACACTCAACCACTGTCACGCACGGGACGAAGCCCAACAGAACGAATGGCCACCAGGAACTCTCCGCGGGCAAGTGCCTTCGTCAAGAAATCAGCACGCTGCAAGTCAGTGCCAACCCACATGACGGAGATCACGCGTCGCTCCACCAAATCACAAACGAAGTGATGCTCAACCGCAATGTGCTTTGTGCGAGCATGAAAAACACCAGAGTTCTCCGCAATGGCGAGAGCACTTAGGTTGTCGCAACGCAGCACAATGGCAGGTACTGACTGCCCAAGCTCAAGAAACAAGCGCTACAGCCAAACTGCCTCAGCAGCCCCTTCCCCCAAAGCCACATACTCTGCCTCTGACGAGCTACGTGCGATGCAGCCCTGCTTCCCGCTTCGCCAAGACAAAGCGGTACCACCAAGCAGAAACACGTAACCAGTGCGACTGCGCCCGTCAGGGCTCAAAGCCCAGTCGCTGTCAGTATAGCCGTCAAGGACCATCGAACACTGCCGATGAAACAGAGTCCGAGATACGGCGTGGAGACCACGTACCGTACCACTCGCACAGTCGCATGAAGAGCTCTCGCACGTGGAGCCTGCGAGAACTGAGCGAGGAGGTTGGCGGCGAACGCGATGTCGGGACGCGTGGTAGTGGCCAGGTACATCAGAGATCCGATAAGACGGAGATACAAGGTCACATCCACTGTCTCCCCCAGCTGTGTAGGGTCATCCACCTTCAGGGAATCCTGCCCATCAGGTGTGAGTGGTGTGGAAGCAGTGGGCACTGCACCAAGGAGATCACTAAAGCGCTCCCCCACGACTCGTGCGTATCGGGCCTGATGCAGCAATAGTGTCCGATGTCTGCGATCTCGCACGATCTCCATACCAAGAAACACCGATGCAGGACCGAGGTCCTTCATCCTGTAGGCAGTCTACAGGACAGCCTTGGCCTCCTTCACAGCCTCCAGGGACAGAGACGCCATCAGAAGGTCATCAACATAGACCAGGATGGCTGTGAACCGCTCGGGTGTCGGTAGGATGAAGAGCGAGGGGTCTGCCTTGCTCCATACGTATCCTACGCGAGTCAAGGTGCTGGTGATCTCCCGGTTCCAACAATGTGGAGACTGCTTGAGGCCATACAAGGACTTGCGCAAGCGCCAGACCTTGTCACCGTCCTCAAAGCCTGGTGGCTGAGACACGTAGATCTCCTCATCCAGAGAGCCATGGAGGAACGCGTTGTTCACATCCATCTGGTGTAGTTCCTAGTCATGCTGAGCCACTACACCGAACAGAGCTCGAGCTAAGGTCATGCGGCCGAATGGAGCAAGGGTGTCAGTGTAATCAGCTCCCTCAATCTGAGAGAGCCCCTTGACGACCAAGCGGGCCTTGTAGCGTTCCAGTGAGCCATCCGGCTTCAGTTTCTTGCGAAGGACCCACATGACCTGAATCGCCTTCCTCCCAGGGGGAAGGTCGACCAGCTCGTAGACTCTGTGCTCTCGGATAGCGCGAAGCTCATCCTCGCAAGCAACTCGCCAGGCATCAGCATCCTGCGATGAGAAAGCCTCCCTCAATGTGCCCGGGTCAGGCGCCATAGAGGGGGAACTCTACGTGGCGAGTGCACACGCCTCAGTGTTAGGCCTGACGGCCACGAGATGAGCTGTTGCGTCACAGGCGATATGGAACTCGCGAGTGATCAGGTCGTGCCCTATGGGGCAGGCTGGGTGTACCTCTGAAAGCTCAGTGCGGACACTCAGGCCTAAGGCCTTTGTGCCTAGATCACCGCTCGCGATGCTGTGAGAGGAACGCCTGGGTCCGGGACCTGACGCTCGCTGAGCTCCGGAATCCAGTGGTCGAAGGCGACCACCGGGCTCACGGGAGTAACCGGAGGTCGAGGGGCGCACCTCAGGCTCAGGAATAGGTACAACCACAGGGACAGGTACGACCACAACTGGTGAGGGCTGAGACGAGGCAGCCCGAGATGCCCTGCGAGGAGATGCGTGTGTGGGGGACACAGAGGTGGGGGTGACAGCGGGCAAGGCTGGCCCGGACACTGAGACAGGAGTGTCAGCCGACGTAGGGATAGGAGTGGGCTGGGCTGGGTCAGACGCCGGAGCAGGGTGCCAATAGACACACGTGGTGATGTAGGAGGAGGCGTGCGAGCAACGGTACCTGTGGGGTGTGAAGCAGGCTGAACAGGCGGGATCTCTGGACCAACGGCAATGATAGCCGGATCATCAAGTGTTGAAGACCGAGAGGGGACTCGAGCGGACACATCAGCCTGACGAGGAATGGTCGCTGGCGGAGAAGTCTCCCCCATCCACCGAGGACCCTCACAGGAAGGGACATGAGCTACAGAGAGAGCTGTGATCGAAGTCAGATCACGGTATGTGAGTGACTCAAAAAATAGCGCGTCACGGGACTCAACGACACGACGGCGAGTGGGGTCCCAAAAACGCCAGGCCTTTGACCGCGGGGAGATGCCGATGAAGGCACACAAGCGGCCCCGAGGGGAGACCTTGGACCCCTGCTGGTCCTCCGTGTACCACACGGAGGCCAGAGAACCCGAGACGCGAGCGAGACGAAGATCAGCATGGTGGCCAAACCAGAGCTCGTACGGTGTAACATGGTCCGGAAGCGGACCATGCGGGAGGCGGATCCAGACCCAAGTCATGTAGGCGAAGCCCTCGAAGGCGAAGGACTCTGGGAGACCGCACTCAGACCGCATGGCGCGGACCGCATCCTCCATGGTGCGGTTCTAGCGCTCAGATACACCGTTCTGCTGTGGGATAGCAGGAGCGGAGACCTGGTGAAAAATACCGTGCTCAGCAAAGAAGGAGTCCATCTCACCGAGGAACTCGCCGCCGCGATCCGAGCGAAAGGTATGTAGCGTGTGGCGAGACTGGAGCTCAGCCATCACGAGCCAGAGCCGAACCGCAAGGGCGGCGTCGCTCTTCTAACGCAGACTGTAGACCCACCGCATCCGGGTGAAGTCATCAGTCAGCGTCACGGCCCCTCTCGGACAGGGACTCGACCGGAAGAGGACCAAGCAGGTCCAAGTGGACCAACTCAAGGGGCCTTAGCGCTCGCGAACGCGAATCAGGATAAGTGCACCGGTGCATCTTTCCCTGAGCGCAAAAAAGATAGTCGGTCTTGGGTGGCTTCTCAAAAGAAGCCACGTCAAGACCAAGAGCAGGCTGTGTCCGTATGAGCTTCGACACAATGTTGGAGCCCACGTGACACAGACGTCGGTGAAGCAACCTCTGGTGTTCCAGGGATAGAACACCAGTAACAAAAACGCGAAGAGAGGAAGGGAAAGCGCAAGGGGAGGATGGCCCAGCAATGCGGTACAGGTCATCAATGACTGAAGCACGGAGGACAATGCTACGGGTGTCAAGAGCAGTCACAGTCGCTGAATCAGCGGTATGCTCAACGGAGAGACCCATCAGAGTGCAGGCACGCACAGACAGCAGACTCAGCTCAAGATCAGGCACAAACAACACGTCAGAGAGATACAGGGGGCCAAACGGACCATCAAAGCATACAACCCCAACACCGTGGACCGGTAAGGACTGACCACAGCCTGTACGAATAGAACGGACAGTCGTGACAGGACCAAGTACCACAAAGTCACTACGACGACACGTCATGTGGTGGGTGGCACCGGAATCGATGATCCAAGTGCCTCCGGAGTCACGACTGGTGGACGTCACTGTACAACAAGCAATGGAACACTCGGCATCAGAGGGACGCTGAGCCGTCAGTGGGAAGGAACGACGTACATCACGAAGGTGAAACTCATGAATCCATTCAGTGTAGTCAAGCCCAACATCATCACATGCGGACTGTGCTCCCCCACACGTGTCATCACGAGTCACGAGGACGGACGAACAAGCAGTCTGTGACCCACTCGACGATGACAACACACTCGCACCTCCCTGAAAGCGAAGCGCCAGAAGATGACGAAGCTCAGCGATGGTGCGGTCACGTGGGTCTGGATCACTGCTGCTCGCTGGTGAGGACAGAGGAAGAGCTACAGTCGTGGTCGCCGCGCGTCCAGAGGAGTGTGCGGGCGACGTGCCAGACGTGGTGGGAGCAGCATGGGCAGCCTGAAGTCCACGAGTGATGCGCTCACAGTCAAGCGGCTGCTGGCACTGGGTGTAGCGATGGGCACTTCCACAGTTGTAGCAGTGCACGGAACGGCCACTGCTACCACTGGATGACGGCTAGTGCTGACCCGATCCGTGCTTCCTATTCTTCTTCTTCCCCTGGGCAGCTGCTGCAACGCCCTGCGTTGGCATGGGTGTAGACGGGGTCGAAGAGGAGGAGGAAGATGAGGTCATGATGGAGGTGGATGAGGGTGACTACAGGAGGGAAGATGGTGGTGAGGCGAGGACGGCTACAGCGAGGGAAGTCTCCTGATGTGCTACTGCTGCCTCGCGGGCCGACGTCACCTGGAGGAAAAGCTGATGCGCCCAAGGGAGCAGCTGTAGGGTGGCTGAGAAAGGCTCGAGAGCAGCGTTGCTGTTACGTGTGAAGATGTCGGTATACTCCAGGCGAACTCCGAGCATGATCGTCCGAAGTGCCCACAACTGTGTGCCCCCTGAGGTCCCCAGACGCGTGTAAATACGCATGGCGCATCTCCAGTAATCTGCCGCAGGCTCCGCTGGTCCCTGACGGAGCGAGTGGAAAGCACGAATGTGTGACGCACATGTGGCGTGCGTCTCTGCGACCAGTAGGGACAACGTCAGATCCCAGCCTCCACGAGGATCAGCTCCGGTGCTTGTGCCAGCCTCGCCAAGGAAGGGACGGAAGTCGACGACAGTCTCACGTGGCATGGCATAGAGAAGTCCTTGCATGGCCCGGGCTGCTGTCAACACCTGTGCTGGATCTGTAGACTGGTATGGGTTGTGGTAGTAAAGCCACACTCCCTCGGAAGTGGCCCACACCTGAAACAGGATCTCCCAGCAGTCAAATTCATCCTCGCTGATGTACCGTGGAGGTGGTGCCTCAAAGTCCTTTGGATGTCGCTCCGTGGGGAGAGCAACCGCAGGCTGAGGAGGGCGAGAGACAGGGAAAACGCCTGGAAGGGGGTGATCACCGAGGAAGTCAGGTGACGATCGTATAGGGGACACGGGTGGAGGTCGGATACCCGTCTGCAGCTGACGGAGGCGCTCCTGTAGAAGACGAATCTCGCGCTCCTGGGAGTCATCCTCGAAGCCTGGCATGAATGGCTCGTCATGAAGGAGGTCCGCAGGTGGTGGAGAAACCACACCAGGAGGTGAATCAGGTGGAGCACCTGTCACGGGCACCTGGGCCGAGTGCTGGGTGGAGGCCGCAACGGCGGGAGCTCCCTCAAAAATCCGCAAAGGAGCCGTGGACTGGGCACGCAGAAGCTCAGTCAGCGTGCAGATCGCGTCAGTCTGCTCTCGCTGCAGACGACGCATCTCCTCCTGCTGGCTGCGCAGGTCCGCAATGGCCTGCGAGCGAGGGCTCAATACCCCTGAAGAGGAGAAGGAGGGATCACCTGATCCCTTGTCCTTGTCGTCGGGCGAACTCATGTCGTCGCTCACTATGGGACGACAGGTCAAGTTTGCCGGATTTCAAAACCGTCCGCATTTCTCGAAGAGTTGAAACGCTGGCAACTTTTGGCTTTCCGGGTGAAAATTTGGCCAAGTGTAATGCTGACGTCAGCAAGTGGTTGCTGACATCAGCACGACCTGATGACGTCAGCAATCAACAATGCTGACGTCAGCTCGTCCCCTCCTTTTTTTTTTGGGTCGGTTTTGCGCGCGTGTGGAGCCGCTTCGCGGTGGCGCGCGGTAGCTCTGCAGAAGCTGCGCAGCAGCTTCCGCCCAGCTGCTTCTGCACATGTGCTGTCAGCTGCAGCAGCTGCGTGTAGCTGTGTGTGCAGCGGTGGCAGCAGCGGCTGCGCTGCTGCTGCTGCTGCTGCTGCTGCTGCTGCGCGCTGTGGCTGCTGCTACGTGCTGCGGCTGCTGCTGCGCGCTGCAGCTGGCTGCCGTCGCCGCGCACTGATCCTGCTGCCACTGCTGCGCTGCTGCTGCCGCCGCAAGTGCCGCTGCTGCTGCTGTGCCGCTGTCGCCACTGCCGCTGCTGCGCTGCTGCTGCCGACGCTGCTGCTGCGCTGCTGCTGCCGCCGTTGCTGCCACGCTGTTGCTGTGGCCGCTGCTGCTACACTGCTGCTGCCGCCGCCTCTGCTGCTGCTACAGCTGTGGGAGGGCGGCTGCACGCACCGCAGCCGCCACACACCTCTGCGTGGCGGTACATGTCGCTGCTGCTGCCTCTGCAGCTGCGATCTCACGTGGTGGGCGGAGTACGTTGACGACGACCGGTCGTCTCCAACGGATCCCAGGAACTCTGCTGCAGCGGTGACTCTCACTGCCGCTGCTCTGCTGCGTCTCTGTTGCGCAGCTCAGTGAGAACTATCTCACTGCTCTGATACCATGAGAAAGTGCGTAGAAGCTTCCTAGCAACACAGCCGCTGACCGGACGTCAGTGCCTGGTCAGACGGTGACGACAGTCACAGGTTGTACACACAACGGCAAGGGTTTGGCTAGGAGACACAAGACACAGTGTCATAATGCTTCAGTATAGCATATGCAGAGAGAAATGACAAATGACAGGTCCAACACATAAATACCTGCCGCGGCGCATGGCGGGTGTCGCACGCGGCAGTCCAAGAGCTGTCCTGAAACCGGCCCAAAACCACTGTTTTGGCCGTAGCTCTGCGCACACATGTCAGAATCCTATGCCGTCTGAACCTAGACGTGCAGAATCAAAAGACGGACGCTACGACTGGTCACATGCATGCATCCATCGACTGACAGTGAGCATACCATGCAAAAACGTGCAAATAGGCCTCATGGCCAGTCCGCCGAAAGACGCGTGCAAGACGTAGAAGACACAGCAAAGAGTCCCGGTGGCATCTGGGGCTCTGGAACAGTGGTCGGTCAGATCCAAGTGGGTAGTCCGCCGCCTGTCGCCGCGCCGGTGTCACCAGGGCCGCCTGCCTCAGGGATCTACACGAGTATGGACACGGCCGAGTGGTCACAGTACAGGAACGACACAAGGCACAACACACCCCTCTTGTTTTTCCAACGATAGCATGTCGACGTGGCATGGATGCGGCGTCGACATGCTGACGTCACACTTTGTGACCCGATCACCAGAAACTCCTTAATAGAAGGGTTTGTCATTTTTCGTAAGTGGTTTGCAAGGAGTTTGCATGGGGGATCCAAGGCTCCCCATGTGTTGAAAGGGAACCTGTAGGGCCCCGCTACCGTGGGGCCTAGCAGGTGCCCGCGCAAGAATAAACCCTAAAACCAACAGTATAATTTGGGTTGCGTTTGTATATCAAACGAGGGTATAAAGTTGAACAAAGTACAAAACAAAAGAAAAAGGGATTTTCGACTCCCCACTAATGCAGCGGGGATTTCTATGGACGCCCGTTGGCTGGAATCCCCGGCGAAGTCCCCCCCTCCCACTATCCCCTGCCTCTCGGCAGCACAGAGGCTGCCCGTTCCATTGCGGCCCTCAATCGCAAGGGCCTCGATCGGCGGGCGTGTGGATGAGCAGGTTGGCTGCGAGAGACGGGGGGAGGGGGGGTGCGGCGGTTGACAAAGTGCCGACCGACCGACGTCGGCCGGACGTCATCCCCTCCCCCGCCCCCCAACCCTTGATTCTATCGCGGCCCTCCATCGGAGGGCCGCATTCTAGTAGAAATTGCCCGATTTCTCCATTCTTTAACAGCGACATGCGTCGCTATTTGAGCATGGTGAAGATGGGGGGGGGGGGGGGA
>SZWC01022935.1:10749-24002 GCA_023375785.1 Penium margaritaceum
GGGGGGGGGGGGGGGGATAGGGATTATTGTTGCCGTACAGGGGCAAATGGGTCTCAGGATTCTGTCCTGGTGTGCTCTGATTCACCTAAGTGTCCACAGCAACTTAGGGCAAAGAAACTTCCTAAGGAGGTGTGTGCATTGGGTCGCCACAATACCAAGAGAGCAGAATTCAGGCAGACTGCAGGTTGCAGAAACTGAGAAAGGCTGAGAACTGTTAATGGTTAGTTTTTTTGGTGAGATTACATCAGATTCTCATAGCGTGTGATCTGATCTTTCCAACGCATCCAACCACGTCCAAAACGGAGCAGTAGAGCCCCTGCTACAGCTATTGGAGTAACCCATGGTGGAGCCGCCCACCATACCCACAGGATCAGATCGTCCACGTAGGGTGCAACAATTTGTTGGAGTCCCTTGCTGCGGTGCACACACACACTGTGGTCTGACTCACAATGCTTGAAGCCGAGCTCCGCCATGTAGCTGTCCATCTGTTGGTACAAACACCTGGGTGCCTATTTTTGCCCGTTCAAGGCCTTCTGCAGCTTGCACACCTTGCCCTCTAGCGCATCCACCCCCTTCAGCACCTCAAGGTAGATCTCCTTGTCATTGATGCCATTCAGGAAGGCCGTCTTGACATCCATTTGGTGGATCTCCATATCCTTTGCGGCTGCCACCGTGGGGATCATTTGGATGCTTGTGAACTTGGCGACGGGCGCGGACGTCTCATCGTAGTGTTCGCCTTTCTGCTGCGTAAACCCCTTCGCCACCAGCCGCACCTTGAAATTCTCCACCTTGCTGTCCTTGCTGTGCTTCACCTTGTACACCCACTTGGAGCTGATCACCTTCGTCCCCTCAGGTCGATCCACCGGCTCTCAAGTGCCATTCTCAGCAAGGGACGCAAGTTCAGATTTCATCGCTTTGCCCCACTACTGCCCGTCAGGCCGTGTAAACGCCTCTTGCACGGTTATCAACTCCGTTGCTGCTGCCATCATGCACCGCGCCATGCCAACCTAGTGGCCCGTGCTTGCGTCATACCGCTTTGCTGCATTCCGCTGCCTCCGGCTGCGACGCGACGATCTTGGCGATGTTGGCTGCTAGTCCTGTTGCTTCTCTGCTGCAACATTATCCTTGGCTGCGGACTCCCCCGCATCGGCTGCTACGTCCTGCGCTCCAACGGTACCTGCACCTGCTGTATTGCCCTGGTGCGCTCCAGCACCGTCGTCCTCCAAGGCGTTGACCTCTGCAGCCGTCGGCTCCTCCTTATGTTCAAGGTGTTGGAAGCACTCCCCCTGCTTTGGAGAGTACGCTGCATTGATTTTGTTGCTGCTACAATAGATTTACTGCTCATCAAACGTGACGTCGTGGCTGGTGATGACGTCTTGAGCTTGTGGGTCGAAGAGGCGGTATGCCTTGAGCGCACTCTCCTACCCGACGAACGCGTAGCCTTTGCACGCGGGTCCAGTTTGGAGTCTTTTCTTTGCGCGGCCTGCACCAACGTGTGCGCATTGCAACCGAATGCCTTCAGGTGCACCATGCTTCGTTTGCGTCCACTCCACGCCTCCTGCAGTGTCTTCCAGCTGCCATTCCCCTTCAGCACTACCGTTGGGGTGAGGTTGGTGATGTAGCACGCCGTACTCACGGCCTCGGCCCATGGGCTCCGTGGCAGTTTAGGGTCCACGAGCATCGTCCGCGCCATGGTGAGTAGCATCTGGTTCGCACGCTCCGCCACGCCATTAGACTGAGGCGTGTACGGGGCTTTCGGTTGCCAGTCAATCCCCTGGTTCTGCAGCCACCCTTTGCAGCCCACATACTCATCGCCATTGTCGTTGCGTAGCGCTCTGACCTTGCGGCCAGTCTGCCTTTCCACTGCTGCGACGCACTTCTTCAGCCAGTCCAGCACCTCGCTCTTCCGCTTCAGAAAGCAGACGTAGAGTTTTCTGCTGCAGTCGTCGATGAAGGTGACGAAGTACCGCGCACCCCAAATGGACAGCGTCTTGATGGGTCCGCACACATCACTGTGTACGACCTCGAGCAGATTCTCGGCCTGCCGCTTTCCGTCTTCAAACGGATCGCGCTTTGCCTTGCCCACGATTCAAGGCTCGCACTTGTGCTCTGCGGAATCTGCTGCTATGTCTGCTGCACCGATGATGTTGAGGCCGCGAACCATGCCGCGCTTCACCATCTCCTATAGGACTGCGGGTGACGAGTGCCCCAGCCGCCAATGCCAGAGCTGCAGGTCTGCTGCCCCGCCTTTAGCGAGGTTGACGACACGTGATTGCGGGTCCGCTATGTGTGATGCCGAGGGGATGAAATTTGGCCGAACAATGTAGAGACCTCCCTTTCGCTTCGCTTCGAGCACGACTTTGTCGTCACCGTCCATCCGCACGACTGCACCTTTCCTACGAAAGAGAACTTCATACCCTTTGTCTGTCAAGTGGCTCACACTCAAAATGTCAGCCAGGCCGGGGACATGTCGCACGTTTTGGATAGCACGCTCCGCCTTTTTACAACCAACCACCACCTCCACGTCTATATCACCTTGGCCGGCCGCTGGTTCGACCTTGTCGTTCGCGAGCACCATGGACTTGGCAGACTTGGTGCAGTTGATGAACCCCACCTTCTCGACTTGGGTATGCTCCTCTGCATCTGAGTCAAGGCACCGTTCAGGTTGGCGCCGTTCAGGTCATGGTTCTTCGTGCCATTGAGGAGCACCTTCTTGCCTTTGGCGCCTTTGGCGCCTTTGTCGCCGGCCTGCGCCTCCTCAGGACACTCTTTGGCCTAATGGCCCTCCTTGCCACAGTTATGGCATGCATCCCTCTTGGCGCCCATCTTGTCGCCGCCCTTACCACTGCCTCGCTTGCCGTTGCTGCTGCCACCCTGCATTTTGGTGACCAGGGCAGTTGAGGATGACGAGGTCTTGCCACCACTCCGACGGTGCACCTTGTTACGGATGTACTCGGCGACTGCGCCGTAGGTGAGTTTACTCTCCTCCCAACCTCCCAGCACGGTGATGAGAGGGCTCCAGGTTTTGGGTAGAGCTATGAGAAGCACCATCGGTTGCATCTTCGTGTCAATCTTCCACCCCACATCATTGCATTGTGAGGCAAGAGACTCGATCTATTGCATGGCGGAAATGACGTCCTCACCCTCCTCGATCCTCACCGTCGAGAGTCGCTTCATTGCAAAGATTTTGTTGGCTAGGGATGTTGATTGGTGAATGGAGCAGAGCTTCTTCCACGCATCAGCTGCCAGGTCACAGCTGTGGATATAGTCCCACTGAGATTCATGCAGCGCAAACAATAGGAGCATCAGCGCCTCTGTGTTCTTTTTCACAAAGGTTGTCTTTTTCTCCTCCGTTGCGTTTGCATCTTGAACCTCTGTGCCCTTCAATACTCCCGCAGTCCCCTGTGCGCGAGGTAGATTTCAAAATGCTACCACCACAGCCCAAAACCTGGGCCGCCCATGTACTTTTGGATGGGCGAGGACTCTGTCTTCTGCGCCATGTTGAATTTTTGCTATGGACAGTCTCAAACTGCAACGGCGAAGTCGCCCAGAGCGACACACCCGTGCATTGCGGAAGCCGTGAACGTCTTGGCAGGCAGATCAGGGCTGTGGGCCCATAACCCTTTGTCAGGAATCTGTCTTGGCGTACTCTGATCCACCTAATTTTCCACAGCTGCATAGGGCAAAGAGAATTCTAAAGGAGGTGTGTGCTTTGGGTCGCCACAATACCAAGAGAGCAGAATTCAGGCAGAATACAAGTTGCACAAACTGAGAAAGGCTGAGAACTATTAATGTTTACTTATCTTGGTGAGATTACATCAGATTCTTATAGCCTGTGATATGAGATTCCAACGCAAACAAGTATGCCCAAAACGGAGCAGTAGAGCCCCTGCTACGGCCGTTGGAGTAACACATGGTATAGCCGCCCACCATGCCCACGAACGGGAGTGACGGGAGGCGCTTCGATGGTGGCCTGTCGAAGCGCCCTTCCTGGCCCTCCAACATGGAGGGAGGCTCACCCTGCTCCAGCAGACCCCCCATGTCCCTTCCTTTATGGTACACATGCCTTTGGAGCTCATTCAAATCGAACTCAGACCACTGGTGGTGGAATCATCTTGTCACCAATGACGGAACCCAGATTCCACCCACCAACCACCCGAACTTCGGATGGGGCTAACTTTATGAATTCTCAACCAAATTGAGCAACTGAAAGCTCTAAACCGCATGGAAAAATCCAGGGAGTCCAAATCTGTAATCAGATTGGACATCCAACCACTCTTCATTGGTTGAACCAGGAAAACGGCAAAATGGCATCCATGGCAGGGGTACTTTGTAACAATGGGGCTTATTGTTCCAATGGAGGGGTACATGAGGATTATTGTTCCGAGAAAGGGGTATATGAGGGTTGTGGGTGAAAAAAGGGGGGAATCTGCATTCTCACCAACATGATAATGCTATGATTTTCATGGTTGAATGGCTTTATGAGTAACAAGCCTCACAGAGCTCTGGTAAGGCTAGAAGTGATAGGGGTCTCAGTTAGATGCTCATTCTTCATTCCTAATCAGTCATTGCTTCATTCTAACTGTTTTCTGATGCTTACTCTGTGTACTTCAAAGTAACAAACAGAGCTCTTGGACTTAGACCCTAGTACAGAAGACTAAGGGGGCAGACTAAGCAACAACCATGGGTCCCCGCACGCTGCATCAACAATGCTGCTACCCAAACCTGCACAGTGGACAGTTTCCTTTTTGGTATCAGAGTCGTAGCGCAGCAGGCGCAGCAGAAGCAGTGGCATACAGGTTCTGAACTATGCCGGCGGACCTCCCATACTCGTCAATGCAAGGGAAATGCTGCCGGATTTCTTCCACCAGCCGTAACCCGCCTGGTGGCGGCGTCAGAATTTTTCCCATGGCCACTGGGCCTGGGGAATGCCGCTGGATTTTTTCCGATAGCTCTGACCCCCACATGTGACGTAGAGAGGTGAGCGGCCAGCGCAACAATGTCAGAGAACCTGCTGGCGATGACGTATGTGGCGACATCAACCAGAAGAGTAAGTGACATGTAGCGGCAGCAACAGCAACAACAGCGGCAGCAGTAGCAGTAGCCATAGAAGCAGCAGTAGCCGTAGCAGCAGCAGTAGTAGCAAGAGCAGTAGAAACATCGGCCGCAACAGCGACAACTGCAGTAGCAGCGGTAGCAGCAGCATTACTAAATATAGTAAAAGCAGGGGCAGTAGCATCGGCGGTAGCAGCGGCAGCTACAGTAGCGGAATCAGCAACAGTAACGAATGCAACAGCGGGAGCAGCAACTGCAATGGCAGCTGCAACTGCGGGATCATCAGCGTCAGTGGCAGCAGCAGCGGCGGCAGCAACAGCGGTGGCAAACAACAGCTACCGTAGTTGCACACGCGCGTAGCAGCAGCAATAGCGCACGTAGAAGGGACAGCCGCTGTTGCTAGCCCCATTGTCGCCAACACAAAACTGCTTTACAGATTTGTGTGGGCAAGCAAGCTCGCTGTCGCGAGCTCAATGGCCAGCCCGCTGACGTGCGAGCTCGCCAATCGACAAGCTCGCTGAAAGTCGAGCCAGGCAGCCAGAGAAAAAAAAGGAGGGGAGATGACAGAGGGGTCCACAGGTGTGGCACTCCTCGATCCCGAGAAGGGATACCCCATCATCCCCACATGTTTTGGTGAACAAAAAAAAAACACAATGAGGGGGAAAAGGCAAACAAAACACACTTAAGATCCATAGTTGCAGCCACTTCAGCAACTGCAAGAGCGACAACGACAACAGTAACAGCAACAGCATCGGCCGCGACAACATCAGCAGGATTAGCCGTACTAGTGACAATGCCCAGCAGGGCGATGTTCCCGGCACGCAGAATTGCTTTGCGAGCCCTCTCGTTGCATAACCCATGGCGGATCTACAGCGCCAGGTCGAGTATTTGCGCAAGATGCTTGCCTCAACCAACACCAGCGAGACTGTCCTCCTCGGACAGCCTAATCCTGCTCGAACTGCAGGGGCGTAGACTACAGTGCAAAAACATGTGCAGCAACAATAGCAGACGGTTACTAGAGTCCTAGAAGCTAGTGCGGCTGGCCCATGTCAGCGCAAGGACTTTGAGTCCCCTCCACCTACACTCGCTAGAGATGAGCAGTTCTTGTCTTGGGAATTTCTCTACCGCATGTCGGCCCAGGGGGAGGTTCTGTGGCCGTACTACGCCCTTCTACATGATAAAACCTTTCCAGAGCAAGTACTTGAGGCGGGCCGTGCAGTCCGCATACTGATACTCGCCGCAATGAATGCTGACCGCACTACTCTGGAGCCGTTCCTTGTTGACGCCGCTGGTGATACCGGCACTGACCCCCAGTGAGCCTTGGACACGCTGGAAGTATGCTCCGTTGCAGTTGTTGTACTACCCCCAGCCTCAGCTTTAGTGGGTTTTGTATCCCCCTTCTGGAGCCGCAACCCCGCACTCTGTGGCGCCCGTCAACTTCGCTGGTCGGATGTGCCAGCTATAGAGATTCATCACCACACAACTTAGCATCACTCCTCCTCCCTCGGGAAGTACGAGTTGTGTGACTGCTAGCCAAGAGATCTCTCAGTGCCAGATATAGACTGACCTCCGAGGTGATCTCGGGGAAGCCGCCTGTTGCTCTTCAAAGCCTACTTAAGATGACTTCAGGTGATTGGATGACTATCATGATTGTTTTTTGTTTGTCCCGTTTGCTCAGCTTGCGACCTTTGTCCCCCTTCCCGTGTCTTGTTTCATCGTGCATTGTAATGTCACGGCCTTGGTCCACAACCATGATGGCACCTGGATCATTGAGTCTGGTGCCACGCATCACATGACGTCCTGTTGCCAGGCATTCAGTATGGTTGGCCCCGTTGGCAATATTCACAGTGTTTGAACGAGGTCCGGGCAAATCTTGCCGGTCCGCGGTGTTGGCGTTGTCCGCTTTCGTGGCCCGTCTAATGACCTCTTCGTGACCGATGTGCTATATGTGCCTGGTTTGAAACTCAGCCTCCTTTCTTTCACAACTCTCAACCTCATGAGCATGGACATCCAACACTCTTGTGCCATTGGCACTGTCTCACTTTGCCCGTCTGGCCAGGTCATGTTTGGTGCTATGTGTCATGATAACCTTTGGCACATCACCTGTCTTCCTTTCTCCATGTCATCTCCCTCTTCCAACACTGTCCATGTGTTTGTCACCAGTGTTCTTTCCCCCAGCACACCCACCTTCTCTATCGTCACCTTTGCCACGTGCACTCCAATGCTTTTGATAGCATGCTCCACACCCAACCTGTGCTTGGCATTGATCCCTCCACCTCCCAGTGGCCTTGTCGCACCGGGTGCATCGACTATGCCCAGGGCCAGATGCACTAATCCACCTACCCTACGTCCTCTCGGGCCACTCACTCGCTGGAGCTGGTCCACTCAAACCTCATGGGCTCTTTACAGGTTACGTTTGTTGTTGAAGGTGGCCAGCATGTGCTAACCCTCACGAATGACTTTTCCCGTTATCGCTGGGTCATTTGTCTCCACTGGAAGAGTGACATGGCCTCTACCATCCGTGCTTGGCACCTTGCGGCCGAGTGCGAGTGCAGCCGTACCCTCTGTTGCTTTCGGTCTAACTGTGGTGGCAAGTGCATGGAGGACACAGTTACCTATCTCAATAGTCATGAGGTTTGTCATTAGACCACCACCCCTGGGACACCGTAGCAGAATGGTATCTCTCAGCGCTGGAACAGCACCATGGCCGCCGCTTTCCGTACCATGCGTGTCAAGTCTGGTTTGTCTGATGACTTCTTCTTTGAAGCCATGTCCTACATGACCAGGGTGAGGAACCGTGTTCCCCATGGTCCCCTCCCCCGACAGGCCACACGGTACACGTTGTGGTGCGGTCAGCGGGCCGGTCTTTGGCCTGCCCATGTTTGGGGGTGCGTCGCTAGCGTCTCTCTCACCAAAGACCAGCGGGATGGCAAGCTTGCCCCTCGCGGCCGTCTTTGCACCTTCGTCGGTGTCTCTCGTCAGTCCAAGGCCTGGAATTTCTAAGACCCGGTCCCGCATCGCACCGTTGAGTCCAGCGATGCTCTATTCTTTGAGGATCTCTTCCCTTCCAACCTCCCTCGCATCCCATCTGCCTCCCTTGTGCTCCCGTTGCTGTCGTCTTGTGGGGGAGATGCTTGTCATGCCGCCGCTCTGGCCCCAGAGGTATAGGTCGTCCCCCTTGCATTTACAACCCCGATAGCGGATGGCCCGGTTGCTCCTCCCCTGCCATCCACCTCGCCGAGCAGTTCCCCTACCAGCGATTTTGTGCACCTGTTGGAGACAGAATCTTTTGTTGAGTCACTAGCCCAGCCGGACTCCCCGCCTGACCCTTCTCCTGCCTCCGATGCACCCACCCCCATGGATCCGTCAATACCTAGCGGTACCCCGACATCGGAGCCGGCGCCTACTCCCGCCTTGCCACCTCGTCCTTGCCAGGCTCCTCCTGCCGTCACTGGCACCCCGGCGCACCATGTCTACATCCGTGCTCCTGGTGGCATCCTCCGGTCCCGTAGACCAGTGCATCCCCCGGGTCATGGCACCAAGACCCCCCGTCTAGCCTCCAGCACACCTGTTGACACACCTTCCTTCCCTCACACTGTTGTGAGCCGTGAGCCAGGCATCAAGGTCCTTGATGTGACGGCCCTTGGCGTTGTTGTTTAGGACATCCACCATGACTTGGCGTTGGGCTACGCTCTCATCTCCCAGGAGCATCGCTGTGTGGTATCCACCACCCTAACCCAAGCCCCTACAGGACTTTGCATCTCCCGTGTGCTGACGGCACTGCCTTCCCCACCGGCACCCAACCCACAGAGCCTATGTGAGGCCCGTGCCGCTCTGTGACGTAGAACAATGAGAAGCTACCTGTCAAGACGAGCTTGCTACCATCAATGAGCACGTAGTGTATGATCTCATGGAGCTTCCCTCTGGCTGCAAGGCCATTGGGGTAAAGTGGGGTTTTGGGTTGGAAGTGGAAGCAAGATGGTACCCTGGACAAGTACAAGGCCCGCCTCACCGCCAAAGGCTTCTCCCAGGTTGTTGGAGTGGACTACGATATGGTCTTTACTCTCGTTGGCCGTTTCACCACCACCTGAGCACTCTTTAGCCTGGTTGCACAGCATGGTTGGGAGCTATACCAGATGGACGTGAGCAAGGCTTTCCTTCATGGCACTCTCGATGGTAAAGAGCTCTACATGGTCGAGCCCCAAGGCTTTGAAAATGGGACGGGCGGAGTCTGGCCAGTGTAAAAGGCCCTGTATGGCCTCAAGTAGTCTCCTCGGTGCTGGAATTTTGAGATCAGTTGCACCCTTCCATAAGACGGATTTGTCCGCAGCACCACAGACGTGGCACTCTTCATCACTCCTCCTAGGACTCCCTTCATTGTGATCCTTGTCTATGTGAATGACCTACTCATCGTGTATCCTGACCTTACCGCTATCGAGCGAGTGAAAGAGTTGCTGAAGGCAACCTGTAAGATGAGGGATCTTGGGTCGGCGTAGGTGTTTCTCGGCATTGATATTGAGCGCGATCTCGTGCACAACATCATGCAGCTACATCAGCTAGCATATGTTCAGACGCTTTCCGACTACTTTGCCAATCTCCTGACGACTATCCCTAGCACCTTCACTTCGATGACCCTTGACGGGTGCGCAAAGCTGAAGGCCACTGACGCCAGCACCTTGGGTGCCACGGTGGACATCACAGTGGTCCTCCGTATCATCGGGTCACTCATGTTTCTCGCCACTACCACATGTGTTGACATCGCCTTTGCCATGAATATCCTCGCACAATTCTCATAGGTCCCACACTAACTACACCTTGATGCAGCTGTCTGGGTGTTACAGTATGTAGTCTCCACTTCACTACGAGGCCTCACATTCCGTCGGCAGCCGTTCATGGTGTCCGTGGGCCAAACTGACAGCATCATGCGTGGAGCCCAGATGGGAAGAGCCACACTGGTTGGATATTTCTCATCTGGGGTACGGCAGTGTCATTGCGTAGCGGGAAGCAAGGTTGTGTCGCACGCAGCAAAGCAGAGGTAGAGAACATGGCTTTGGGCGCTAGTGCATGTGAGAGTGTGTGGCTCCGTCATTTCTTGGGGGATTTGTGTCGGCCTGTGTGGTCCACCACTTTGCATTGTGATAATAAGAGTGTCGATGTGATTGCCGACAACGATGGTGTCCACCATGCATGCACAAAGCACATCAATGTTGAGTATCACTATGTGCATTCCTTGTTGCATGAGGGCAACATACACATCATGTGGGTCGAGACTATGCAGCAGTTAGCTGACTTCCTCACCAAGGAATTGAAGCGCAACTCGTTCCCTTTGTGTTTCTGACACTGCATCCTCTGCTTGCATGGGCTCTCGTCGTTCATCCTCTGTGCACATGTGATCTGTCTCCTCTGACTCCTGCACTGAGTGTTGGGTTGGGGAGTGTGCAAGAGCAGTACTTAAGCATACTCATGTACACTGACACCTTTGGATCATGGAGGAGTGTTGTTGTGTTGTCTGTGCAATGCTTCACTGACTCATACTTTGACCTCTTGGCTGGTGTACATGCTCGTGCAGACGACTGACTGGATGGACACTAATGTCGACGGGTACTGTTCGATAGAGTGGACATGTCGTTGTGCAGCCAAACATGTGGTTCTCCTTCCCCTTGTGCTTCTGACACTGCACCCTCGCACCACCAGCTCCATCAGTAGCTATTCTTGGGGGTCACCTCATCAGTACTCGTAGTTAGCTCTCAGGAGGATTGTAGTCGGCGCCTGAGTTCGGGCATCCGTAACTCGTGGTAGCTATATTTCTTGGTGAATCTGACTGCACGACTATGTTCACAGCGTGGTTGTTTTTGTTTGTTCCAGGTTCTAGACAAAACGGACACCGCCCGGGTTTTGGGCTGTCTGGTGTCGCACAGGGCTCACCTAGGAAACTCTGCCAGACAAGAGAATGCTAGGATTTTCCTGGTTGGCTGGTTTTCTGAGTAACAAGCCTCACAGAGCTGATGTGAGACTAGAACTGAGAGGGGTCTCAGTTAGGTGCTCATTCTTCATTCCTAATTAGTCATTGCTTCATTCTAGCTATTTTTTTACGCTAACTGTGGCGTGTGTACGTCTAAGTAACAAACTAGAGCTCTCAGACTTGGACTCTAGTGCAGCAGACTAAGGAGGCAGACTAAGAAATGAGCGTGGGTTCCCGCACGCTGCATCAACAACGCTAATGCGCCAACCTGTGCACTAGACAGTTTCTCTTTAGTGCTCCGGTGCAAGCTTGATCTGCATTAGGGACCTGCACAAGCATGGACACGGCCGAGTGGTCAAAGTAAGCTATACAAACAGACAAGCGCGACTCACATCACAACACTCCCCCATGACCCAATACTGTGCATGTCCATACGCATGGAGTACAGTCACAAGTATGTGTCAAGAAACTCAACTGTTCCCACACATGCACACCCCACTCTCATCGACTTGTATTCAAGGGGCGAAGCCTAACACAACAAATGGCTACCGTGAACTTCCCACGCGCCAGTGCCTTGGTCACAAAGTCAGTCAACTCCATGTCCATGCTGACCCAGATGACAGAGATCACTTGTTGCTCCACCAAGTCATGCATAAAGTGATGCTGAATAACAATTTGATCCTTGCGTACATGAAACACACCACATCTTTCTGCAATGAAAAGAGACTTTTGGTTTGTAGAGCGCACAACGATACAAGGAAGATTGACACGACTCACGAATCAGGCGTTGCAACCACACCGCCTTAGCAGCCCCACCTCCACCGTAACATATCTAGCCTCTAATGAGCTACTTGCCATGCAGATCTGCTTACCGTTGCGCCACGACCAAGCGGTAAGACTGAGTAGGATCATGTATTGTATCTGATGCCGCCCACCAGGGCTCCAGGCCCGATCGCTGTCCTTATAGCTTTTGAATGCCACCAAATACCAGCAAAAAATCAGAGCCCAAGGTACAATGTGAAAACCACATACCACACCACTTGCACAGGTGTGTGAAGGGTTCTCATACGAGGACACTGCAGGAATTGTGCAAGGAGGTTGATGATGAAGCTGATGTCATGTCGTCTGATTGTGGCAAAGTGTATTAGAGTGCCAATGAGGAGAAAGTACATGGTCACGTCCACTGTCTCCCTTGGCAGTTTTGGATAATCCATATTTAGAGCATCCTACCCATGATGTGTGATGCGGGTAGAGGCCGTGGTGATTACACCAAGGGAGTCAGCAAAACACTTCCCCACAACAGAGGCATAACCTGCTCATTTATGGTCAATCACCCCAAAAATACACACTGATAAACTAGTGTACAAAATCGGAACATATGTGGAGGATGTTTCCAGGAAGTTTACTGCCATTAATAGGAATGGTTCATGGAAGTTTTGTGTACATCCTAAATACATAGAAAGCTCTCTGCATATTACCCTGGAAGTTTCATTGAACTTCCGTCAAGTTCTCATATCATTTAAGTTGTTTTAGAATAATAATGCATTTGCATTGTGAACAGCGTACAGGTGAAACAAATACTATTATTTCAATGTGACCCATTTTCAGCTGCTCCAATATAATTGTTATGCTTGGTTTATGTTACCATACCTATCTGGGTCGTCCTTTGTTGTCATGTACTATTCAGGCCTTTGTTGTCGGTTGGCAGAGCAGACCTACTTTGACTAATCGGGTCCAGATAATACACTCGACGCCGAGTGTACAGGGCGATTTCTCCCACGAAGGAGGACCTCGCCGACTTCGATGGCAAGGTCGCTTGCATCTGACATCGGCATTGCAGATGTCAGACGCGAGCAGTCTTGCGAACAAACTGCGAGTAAACCCTCCTCGCTACACTGGCTACTTCCCTTCATTTTAACACGGCACCCGCCCTAACCCGACAGTTCAACAACCAAACTACGGGGTTTGGGAGTTCTCCAAGGCAAACCCTCAAACCTGTTGTTGATACTACACCCTGAACTTCAAGCAACCCCCCAAGTTTGACAACGAGGTTGGGGTTTTATTAATCTACTCGCCTGGGCACCTGCCGGGCTCCGCGATCGCGGGACCCTGCAGGTTCCCTTTCGTTTACTGAGGAAGGCGAAGATCACCAATACACAAGTTGTCTTTTTCAATGTCTATCCGTGACACTCTCCGCTACACCACCCCAATACACTTTCGATATTGAGGGGGGGGG
>SZWC01022935.1:24474-36911 GCA_023375785.1 Penium margaritaceum
AGGGTTGAGCAAATGACGCGAGCGGCCCCTTCCAAACTTCGAGCGAAATCACAACTAAGGTTTTTCGAGGTCTGAAGTACTTCGCGATGTCACTATACATTTGCGACATGTATGACAAGAGACCAATGTACCCACCATATCATGTAAGTACATAAGTAGGCTATCTAACACATCTGAGTACACATAATTAAACAGACTTCACATACATAAGAAACCACGGTAGAATTCAAAAACTTTATCAACATGAAACATTCTTCCACTAGTTCAATGGTGTATTACAAAGTGTATGCATGCATGTATATTACTAGGAACCTGAGGTATTGCATGTACCATATGCACACATTCCGTAGTGTATTAAAACATCACGATTAACCATAACTCAACATGCTTGGTGGAGCAAGAGTGTTCACCATCGACGATCATGTACGATCTCCATCCCAAGGAAAAAAGTCGTGGGACCCAGGTCCTTCATCCTGTAGGTTGCCTAAAGGACTGCTTTAGCCCCATTTACGATGTTTGTTGAAGGAGACACGAACAAGAGGTTGTCCACATAGATCACGTTGGGAGTGAAGTGCTCAGCTATCCATAAGAGAAAAAGAGGGATGGATAGGCATAACTCTGTACGCAGTGTGAATGCTTGAATGTGCCAGTGACCTCGTGGTTCTTACACCAAAGTGATTGCTCCAGGCCGTACAAGGCTTTGTGCAAGCGCCAGACCTTGTCACCAACCTCGAATCAGGTGGTTGGATCATGTAAACTACCTCCTCTAGAGTTCCATGGATGAATGCTTTCACATCCATCTCGTGCAGCTCCCAATTGTGCTAGGACATGACCCCAAAGAAAATACGTGCGTTGATGATATGATGAACGGGTGCAAAGGTGTCAGTAAAATCCATACCATTAACCTACGAGATACTCTTGGCCATGAGCGACCACAGAATTATCTTCAGACAAGACTTCCTGTACCAATAGCACCGCAGTCTATGTCAACATCAATGAAAGAAAACCACACCTACTTCTGATTGATGAACCCACAACCTAATGGTGGTTACCAAAGCAGCAGAGGTGGAAGTAGTTGAGGAAACTGTTGCAGTCACAAAATTCTAACCGTTATTGTTGGATGTGGCCAAGAGAAATCAGCAGCATGGAGCACAAGCATGGCTAGTCCATGTGGACATAGGGAAATCGGTAGAAATATCAACAGCAGACGCAACCATATCGGCCTTGCCACCTGACAAGGAACTCCTATCCCCGACGTAGATCAGCTCCGGTCCCGGTCTGTGCCATTCCTAGGAAGGGACGAAAGTCAACCACGATATTCCACAACATGGTGTAGAGAAGGTCACACAATGCTCTCATTGTTTTCCAAACCTGGTGAGGGTTGGTGGTCTTGTATTGGATGTAGTAGTAGGACCATACACCCTCAGAGTCGGCCCACATTTAGAACATAGTCTCCCAACAGTCGAAGCTGCCTTGACTATCATTGCTGGGTGGAAACATTGCTAAGTCCTTTGGCTGCCGCTCCATGGGGAGAGCGATGGCTCAAGCTTGGGTGAATGTGGAAAATGCACAAGGAAACCACCTGCGAGCAAGACGCTACCAAGTATGAATGCTTTAGATGACCGTAGCTGATCCTGATTGCGAGATGGTACTGGGGTTGTAGGCTACAATCCCAGAGGTAGCTCACGAATCCGCTCTTGAAGAGCATGAATCCCATCTTCATGTGAGGCATCCTCTATCTCCTCATCCCAATCGTCAACCCACAATGGGGAGTACTGAGGCCTAGATGTTGCGTATGGTGTAGAATGATGGGAAAATGGTGCACCTCTAGTGGCTCCTCTTGGTGTCTGCTGTGAGGCTGATGAATGTCCTTGAGTAAATCAGTGGTTTCATGCAATGAGGTTGTCTCACGCTGTTGCTGTCAACGCATCTCATGCTACACTTAACAAAGCCCATCAATAGCAAGTGCCTACGAATGTGGGCTCATGACACCTTGGGAGGAGGGAGAAGAGGAGTCCGCCAGCCTCTCGCCTTTTCCACAGACCAACACCATGAGTGCCGCTTAGTATGGGACTGAATGTCAAAGTGGTCTTAACAAAAAAATTACAGCTTTCTTAAAGGAGATAAAATTATTGCAAAAACTCATGACCCGGCCAAAACATTGACTAAGGTTCATGTTGACATCAGTAGCCTTTGTTAACGTCCGCAAGGTATTGCTGACATCAGCCATGTCATTGCTGATATCAACGGCTGACTCCTTTTGTGTAAGATGAGGGGAAAGATGACCTGCTCACCCCCTTCTTGCGGCAGCAGCGGTGATTGATGTCAATGGACGCCATGGCTGTCACCGTTGCTACTGTGCATTAGTGGAGATGTACAACTGCAGAGATGCAATGTGAAGCAGTGTTACATAGCAGCAGATGCACAGTTACTGTTGCTCTGTGTACCTGGTACTGTAGCATTATCCAGCCACGCAACCTTGTGATTGATAGTTACACAATTGCTACTACATTTCCACCTGAATTACTACTGTACTACTTTGACTATTGCTCCTTTTGCTACTACGATTACGTTGCTGCCATTACAGTTGCCGTTGTTGCTGTTATAATGCTGTTGTTGCCTTCTGCTATTATGGCATGTTACTATTGCCAATGTCTGTTGCTGCTAGCCGCCACTACCATGCCACAACCATTGCAAATGCTGCTGTAGCTATTATTGTCGTTTTTCCTGCCGCTGTGTCCTGTTACGACAACCATTTTCCATTTCTGCTCCAAACTACTACTGCTATAGGCTGCTGCTTCCACCTGGTGCTGCTAGTTCCTCTCGCTGCTACTTCTTCTTAACATTGCCTGCTGCTATCGCTGCTTTTGGCTGCTACTTCAGCTGGGAGCCACTGCTGTTACAGGTTGCCACTACTACAATGCTGCTGCTGCGTCACGTGGGTGCTGCTGCTACTGTAGTGGTGCATATATGACCAATCACCTCACCCCTAAAACTGTGTATTGACAAGTGTATTGGGAAGTGAACATTTTAGTGAATATGGACTTGTAACAAAAACTAATACATAGCATATATAATCAATGATAAGTAACACCTCATGTAGGGAATGAATGTTTGAACTCATGTGACATGAATTGATGTTCATGATTTCTGAAAAGTGTTTGCACACAGGAATACACTTTTTGATACACCAATTGTCGAGTGTATGAATTTAGGGTGATTAACCATAACTCTAGTAGTGATAGCGTCTCAAGATGCCAATATCAGCGATGTCGTCTGATAGTGCTGCTACTGTCGCCGCCACAGTGGCCTCTCTACAGCTACTACCTACTAAGTCGGGTCGTAGGGAACTTGGCTGCAACTATGGCTCTCACTGTTGCTGCCGATGTTGTATCTCCGCAAAACAGCTCAGCAAGGGGGGTCTCACGTATCCGAATGCTAGGATGTCCTGATGATCAGAACATCGCATCTTTGATCAGACAAGGAACTGGCTGCGAGGGGACCAAGCAGGTTGGAGTGAACCAGCTCCATCAGGCTCTGAGTTGAGGAGACAGACTCAAGGTAAGTGCAACCATGCATCTTCTCCTACGCGGATTAGAGAGTTGGTTGTGTTCAGATGAGGTTGGGCATAGTGTTTCCACTTGCACAACTTAGAAGGAGGTGCAGCAGTCATAACTGATTCAATGAGAATACACTTGTAAAAAGCACAGTCACGATGGATCAGAACTCAGCAACATGGACAGAGGGAGTGAAGTCAAGGACATGGTACATGTCATTCAGGACAGAGGCACAAGGCACAACAACACAGGTGTTGGCATCATATACTCTGATGTGTCACCAGAATGCTTAAGAGCAAGATTCAATCTGGTACGTGTGAGAATATGGAGCAAGCTTAGTATGAGAATAGGGACAAAGAGTATGTCAGAGATGTACATGCTATATGGACCATACAAGCGTAGAATGCCAACACCCTGGACAGGCAGAGACTGACCATACAATGTGCATGCGGACCAAACGAAGGATTATGAAGTCAGCTCGACAGCAAGTTATATGATGAGTAGCACTGGAATCAATGATCCAGATAGCGGTCATCTCACGACCTGCCTTCGTCACCAAAACATGCACCACGGAGAACTCAGCCTCTGTTAGACACGTGGTAAAGGAAAAAAGACAATGATGTACAACACAAGCATGGAACTTAAAAAGATAGCAAGCGGTGTCAGGTCCTGAATCGTTGTCAGTTTGAGCTCCGGCACATGCATCATCTCGGGTAGCAAACATTTCACAACAACCTGACTGTAGACCACTTGACTCTGACAACACACTTGTATCTCTCTTAGTAAGGATCACTAGCAGCTGATGGAGCTCCACAATGGTGCAATCTCAAGGATCCTGGTCATCGCTGCTGCCCAAGGAAGTTGACTTCTCTGGCTCTTGTTGTTGTAGTGCGATTCCCCTATATAGAGCAGGAAGCCGTCTGCTGTGCATGTGTCATCTGAACCCCAAACATAATCCTTCTTGAGTCAAGGAACTGGTACTCTGTGTGAGGATATGCACTCATGTATTTGTAGTAGCGAACAAAGTGTCTACTACTACAGCTCTCCGTTGCTTTCTGCTTCTATCCTATGTCACGGCATTTTCCGCCCTCTATCTTGGGTGGCTGTTAAACCACTTGAATCTACCCATTCAGAGGAGGAAGAGAGAGGAGGATGGAGACAGAAAGGCAGAGCTAGAGAGGAGCATGGTCGGAGGTGTTACGGTCGCCACGACACTGAGCGGGCTTACCTCATCGATCAATGTTGTCTCCTTGATTGCTTTCTTCTCAGAGGAGGATCTATATGTACTGAGACCGCTTGGCAAGCATGATACCCTCAAAGTTTGAGAACATGTCATAATCTTTAGAAGTAACCCAAGCATAATGGTATCAAGGGCCCACAACTTCAAGCCGCCACTAGTTCAAAGGCCGATGTGGATGCGAGTGGGACACTGCCACTAGTCAAATGCTAGCTCCAACACTCCCTAGTAGAGAGTACGGAACTTAGCGAGCCATGCCATCCTCGTTGCATGATTCTCTTTAGTAAAAAATTTCAATGTTGAGGATCTGCCCTCCTCCCAGTCCCTCCTACGCTGAAGAAGGTCCAGATTTCAATGATTGCCTCTTGCGTTACAGTGAAAAGGAGGTCACATATTGCTCTAGTTGTTGTAAAGACCTGGTAGGAGTCAGACGGTTATCACTAGCAATGGTAACAAGGCCAGCCTACCTCCACGTCCGTCCATACCTGAAACACTACCTTTCAGCAATCAAAGTCCGTCTCAAATTCATTTGGTTGATGTTGTGTGGGGAGGGTAAAATCGAGCTGTGGGGAAGGTGGACACAAGACGGAGAGGCAACCGTTGAGTGGGACCCCTCCAAAGGAGAAGTATGTCGTTTTCTCCGAGGAGTTCCGGTGCACCAGTGTAACAGCAAGTGAGCTTAGCCGCAATTGGGAAAGGCGCTAGTCAAGCGGGAATACCTCCTATGCTCGTGTATTTGTACGAGTCTCCTCCTCCTCCTCCTCCTCCTCCTCCTCCTCCTCCTCCTCAGATTCCTCTTGCTTGACAAGGTGTTGATGTCTCGCTAAGACACCTTCTGATGCCTGAGCATGTCTCATGAATGCCATGGGAGCTGGCGTGTAGTTTTGGATGAGTGGAACACCACACAACGGCTCCCTCAAGGCAGCGGGTTCAACACACAAAAGAAAAGACCGCGTGGTCATAATCAGTTGTGCACATAAACAGGATGTCTCATGTTACAGCACGGAGCAGTTGTCCAAATATTTTGATAATTCACAACCTCTACCCATCAGTTTCAAGATGGAAAGTCATTATTGTTTGGATCCGATTCCTACAGTGAGTCATTAGCTCCCACCAAAATCTATCAAAACCTTCCATCTCTATCGGTGGTTATAGAGGAGGGAATGCAGTATAGTCGGACGATGTTGTTGAGGAACAACCATAATGTTCCCTTTGTGATGACTATTTTCGTGGTTTAGATGAAGTACAAAATCTTCAAAAACTGGTAATCACTACAAGAACTTAATCAAACCCTTCTGGTGTGATGGACAAACCCATTACCAAGTCCATGGGTATGTTGAACCATGTCTTCATCGACATTGATAGTGGATGAACCAAACCTAAGGGTTTGCTTCATCTTGAATTTTGGCACTAACACACATCGATTGTAATGTAGTATTTTGTGACATAAGTTTGCATCTTAGCCCGCTAGTGGTGCTTCAAGAATTTCTTTAGCATGTTATCCTTGCCATATTATCCACCTAGAATAGTGTCCTATTATATTACATACGCTACTGTATTTTTTCACTTCTAAAAATTATTAGGGCAAACTTCTGCAAGGCGATGACTTGACCAGCCGCCACAACATTTGGCAACGTTGAGGACGGGCATACTTGGGAAACTCCTGCTAAAGAAAAGGACTTCCGAAATATGTGACGGTCAGCGATGACCGACCATTTCATCCGCCGGCCCATCTGGTCACTACATTAATCCGACCTGACGTGAAAGCCTTACGGTGTAGGCCGCCCGAACGGCGACCTTGCGAACCGCCTGAAAACTCTGAAAGCAATGTTTTGTCACATTTCTTCACATGAAGTTCACGTAGGATTGTTACCATCATTTTTATGAGAGAGAAAAAATCCTAAGTTCAAACCATCGTCAGGATTGTATGCTAGCGAGGCCAGTGATGCTAAAACAAGGATTTCAATATTTTCTCATGCGCTGACGGCCTGGATCATCCATGCGTCAAAGCAACCTCTCGAGCCGTTCAGGTGGGCATAAAACTTTGATCACCGCAGCCAGGTTTGCGTCTCCGGTAGGCCAGGAACCGAGTAGGCTCGGATTTTCGAAGTGAAAAGGAACAAGACATCTCTTATGAGGACAGAGCCGGAAACCAGATTGTTTTGTCAATTTATCCAAATTATTCAAGGACAAATATTGTATTTGTTTGGCTCTACACTATAGAATTTTCTCCTACAGATATGTTTCTATGATTTACCCCCGTTCCATGAAGCCTTTGAGGACAAAGAAAAAAATCTAAAACATTGTTACGTGACCCTAGTTGGTCGCATGATAGCATTACTTGTGGTGTCGGACGTGCACCAATTCCAAGAAATGTGAGGGCGAGAATTGAAGTGGACCACTCGCTAACATGAAAATTTGAATCATGAAAACCTGAAGTAATCTTCTCTGATTCACATACAAAAGCTTGATCATTCAAAGTGATGAATCAAGACTACAAGTGTTATAATTTTTTAGGCAGCTAAATCATAAATCCATAAGATAAGATTTCTCATAGCTCTTTGTTTGGCAGTACGTAACCTGGCGAGCGAATCACCGTTGTTCATAGGGTTAATCCAAGCAAAACTTGGTATTGCCATGCGCGCCAAGCTCCTCGTATCCTCTTTCAAACAATCTTTCACTCACTTTGCTTCTGTCAAATCATTGTCATGATCGCAAAGTTAACTAGCCATAAACGATGTAAGTGTGCAGAACAATTTAGAAGGTTGTCGCTCATCGTGTGCTTATAAGATGTCTCCCTAGCAACGCTGTCCCTTGATGCTAAGCATGAAACGTGCAGCAGTGTCAAGGGTTCTTTGGTTCAAAGTAGGACACCACATGTTGAGAAAACAAGATGTTTCTTCATTTATGATGAAAAAAATGTGATTTGATGAAAAGTGCAGGAACATGAACATAACAAAGGAGGCATATGCAAACCCAAGATGATCCCCACTTGCAATGGGTGTTTGTACAGTCATTAGTAAAATAAATAAATCTCTTCAAGAAGTAGAGGAAATGAGTATTTTGAGGTGCCTAAATGTTGCATTGTTCTTTTTGGGTGTGGGATTAGGCTATCCTTGCCAATGTCATGAAACTAGCTAATTGTGAGGGATGTGGTATGTCCCTCCGTGATTCAGAATTTTATTGAGCATCCAAATCATCCTATCACCCAAAAATTGAGGGAAGTGGAGAAAACCACCTACCCAGTATGCTGGAAAAGAAAGAGATGCACGTGTGGAATGGGAGGGTGGAAGCTTAAAAAACCAACCATTGTACATTGTCCAGAAAATTTGAACTCTCAACTTCCCAGTTTTCCTTAAAACACCCTTCAATTACGGTTACATTTAACATGAGGAAGGGGGAGGGGTGTTGAAATAATTGGCAAACAAAGTTTAGCCGCCATTAGTCTTTAGAACCCTTTAGAAACCTTCCCCTTCACACGGGGTGTAAGGTTTTACTCTTGTGAGACCTCCCGTCAGGCCCCATGGATATAGGGTACCTTATAATGAATTTACAGCTTAAACAAGAGGCAGGTGTTGCACATAAAGCGTGCATAGGGTTACATGGTAACCGAGCAAAAGTATTCATATTGGTATCTCTTAAGAGGCTAAATAATTGCCCGCAACTTGGACCACAAAATGGAAGGTTTACCATGAGAATTTACTTCATCCATGGAAACAAAAACTGGTTGTAAATGGACTGCAAAATTGTCACCCGTATTTGTTCAAACTTATTTTTTTGTTGCCCATTGTGTATGGTTTAGGTGAACTCTTTCTAAACTACATCAAGCTACGCTAGTTTTTTTTTTATAGATTTTGTGGATTTCTAAGCAAGGAAAAAACAACCAAAAAGTGAACGAATGTGCTTGAAAGTGCAGTATCATGTCTAACAATTCACCAACATATTGAACAAGAACCTCAAAAGGCATTTCTTCTCTTTTTAATTACTATGGTTTTATCTGATGATTAGTTTATTTAAATGATATCAACTTGTTCTTGTATTTTGAACATGCTAGTTTCACACGTTTATTGTGAGCTTTGCTTGATAAAACATTATCTTTTAGAAATTTGGATGAATTTTGAATTTTTCCTTATTTTGTAAGAAACAACATGACGTAATTATAGGCATAGTTTGATGTATTTACCTTCTTGTACAAAGGTGGTTGAATTTGTTTTCTTTCAATTGCATTTTGACCCTGCTTGAAGCCGGGTTCACGAGTCTCAAGAGTTTAGTATTAGGACCAGTTCTGTGAAACAGCACAGGGCGAGGCCAAGGGGGAGCGATTGGAGGGCATAAAATTACAGTCCGTACCATTCTATCGTAGCGTTGGACTGCTCATTCCGTTCTATCCGGGATTTGTCCGGAATTCTAGGTCGATGTCCGTGATCTTTTTTGTCTGGGCCGACCTTCACTAGGCGTCCGCGGACCTGGGGGGGCATATAGTCCGACTGATTCTTGCGCCCTGATTGGTGGATGTGGCAGAAAAACGACCGATCCACCAATTACAATTTTCTTGAAGCATCTTTTGGCCACGAACCGATTGTAATAGGTTACTATATAACCCAAAAAAATCTTGATTTACTGTAATTCATTCTCAAACCCCGGCAAAGAAGTATTGCAATCCCCTTGGAAGATAAATTCATAAGAAAACCCATAGAGTTTGGATTTTTTTTTTTTAATTGAACTATTTTTTCTTATTAGTATCTATTTGCAAATGTCGAGGCACCTATAGTCTCATTGTGATGGATTACAATTGGTTCTCAGGTTCATCCCCTGATCTTGCCCTCTGCTTTCGTACCCCCTTCGCATCCTATCCGTCACTCTCGGGGAGCAACAAGGCAAACCGTAAGTCCCCTCATACTCCCGCACTCCTCGCCTCTATTCTGCGCCAAAAATCTCATTACTACTCTCTGCACCACAGGCTCAGTCTTCAAGAAGTGCGCCCTCCAGACATACGGCATCATGCTCACCAGTGTTACCGCCAATCGCGAACATTTCACATGCCTCTGGCCAAACTGCGGCCCGTTTTTCGGCAACAACTTGGCAGACCGGGCTATCCACATCAACACGCCAGCTCATGTCGCGGCACTCAAACACAGCCTCACAGTGCCCAACGCAGAAGACACCCTCCTCGTCTCACCTTCAGCATCTTTCCAGGAGCTGAATCGCACCCGCCAACGCTGGATGGCGACGCGATACTCCTCTGCAGCACCTCCACATGCACAATCATCCTCCGAGACCCGCAAAGACATGGGTACCTCGCCGAACTCGGCCACACCTCCTACAGCCAGGGCACAGCACCCTGGCAACCTCCGCAAGTCCAACCCAAGACGCTCCGCGCCGGGCTTCCTCAAGTGATGCCCCTACTCACCCGACAAGGTATTGCCCAAACTCTACTCCAAACCACACAGCACCCCCATAGACACACCCTCACTCACAACCACCTGTTTTCTCCATGCAGATATTATTGCCGTCGTATGCGCCTTCTTGGACGCCCGACCAAACATGGTGTCCCTCAAACTCCCCGCACCCGCTTCCATATACAACGGATTAAGAGCTACAAATACGGAATTAGGCTCTCAATCTTAGTGTGTGATGCCCTCTCTCGTTCCATACATATTCTATCCCAAATACTTGCGTGCCTCACGTATCTAACATCTATCTGCTGTCTAGCCCCTCTGGTCCTAAACTTACGCTTCCTTCAATCAATCCTCCACGCCCACAACCCCTCCCATCCTCTCACGTTTGCTATGAACTCCAATTCTCACGTAAAATCCTTTAACAAGGCCTTATCTATGACACACACCCCGCAGGAACACAACCCTACCACTACCCCTATTCCCCAATTCCCACTGTCTGAAAGACCCCAAAGCGTGACCAAAGTTCGAACAAACCATAACAAACTCCCCACCCGCTCAAACCCACGCTGTCCAGAACACAGTCCCGTCTCGGCTAACCCATATACCCTATGTAAACCGTCTCTCTTGTACCAATGTGCTAAAAGCACCAAACGAACTCACCCTATCCTTCAAACACCCATAACCCCACGACATACTCCTAGCTCTCACTCCAATAACCAAACTGTTGGACAAAACGCACTCGTCCTCGTGGGACGGCGGCCGTCCTCCCTCCACGGCTCTCCAATCCCCCACTACCAACTCCAACATCCCATTGATCTTAGGCAAGTGAAAAGAAAACTACACCAGATACAGTCTCAGTCAAACAAACCGCCGCGCACAACATGCCTCAATATCCTCCATATGAACTGTAATGGCATGAACTCGACCGCAAAACAAAACAACCTCTACCATTTCTTACATGCCCATAACGTTCACATTGCTATCTTCACCGAAACCCACATTCAGTCCCCCCACTCTCTCCTATATTCCTATCTTGACAAACACTACCACACCTTTGTTTGCCCCTCTCCCTCCCCCTACACCGGAGGCATAGTAATAGCAGCTTCTAAACAAGCACGTCTCCTGAACCCCACGACCCTCATTCCCGGGCGAGCGACCTCCTTCTCCCTCCAATGGCACACACACACCATCCCGATCGCAGCGATATATGCACCAGCGCAAATATCAGATTGAGAACCATTCTGGGATAAACTTCACTCCCTTCTCAAACACGCCCCACCTCAAATACTGCTTGGCGATTTCAACGCAGTCACACATCCGACCGACAGATCTCCTCCATCTCGGGACCCAGACTCCGACCGACTCTCTGCAATGCTACAAAATTTGAATTTAAACGACACGTTCCAACTCTTCCACCCTACACAACAATCCTTCACGTATAAATTTAAACCCACCAATTCCTTTTCGCGATTAGATCGCATATACCACCACCCCAGACTACACACCCCAATCTCCAACATCACCCACCTTCCACTCACGCCTCAACTCTCTGACCACATCCAACCCAACCTACTCACCCTTCTCCCTCCTCACGCTCCCAACCGAGGACCCTCAGTCTGGAAACTAAACACCTCTCTTCTTGAACGGCCCTATGTCCGCAACATCCTGCGTACACTTATCCAAGAACACTGGCTTCTCACAAAGCACACCCTCACATCGTACCTCAAACAATTCAGCCAGCAGGAAGCAGAGCGAAAGCGCAAAACCCTCCAGCACCTTGAGCGTAAACTCGCCTCCACACAAGAGGCATGCCGAATAAATCCCACTACACCTCTGTTAGCACAACTTCACACCACCGAACAACAACTGCATAACTAATACTCTTCACGTGTCCTCTCCCACCGAGACAAATCGCTATTGAAATGGAACACAGAAGGAAATCGGGCCTCGACCCTCCTCACCAAGAAAATTACACCCCCAAAAAGCTCATCGACCATCCTCGCCCTACGAGATAGCGACGGCACCCTTCAATCCACACCCGAAGCACTATCTCGCATTACCCGAACCTTCTTCCAACGCATCTACCAACAACCACAACACATCGAAACCTTTGCCCCCTTCCTGCTTCCACAATACAGGAAACGCATTCCACCCCACATACTGGCCGAACTAATGATACCGATCACCCACAGTGAGGTCGTAGATGCAGCACTCTCACAAGCACTCCACAAAACCCCAGGACCC